>JAPMUY010001591.1:0-18921 GCA_026901105.3 Galaxias olidus | reverse complement strand
GGCTGCCAGAGTCTCAGCCAATCTTAGCCTCCTCCTCCTCCTCCTCCTCCTCCTCCTAATCCTCCTCCTCCTCTCCCTCCTTCTCCTTCTTCCCAATGAGACTCTTCCCCCAGGCCATGATCCAAGAGGCACAGCATCACAATAGGTACAGTATCACTAGAGGTGCAGCATTACTATTTAAACTCTGTGTTAAACATCTGTGTGGAGGAGACAGTAAAGGTTCTGGCTGTAGTCCACTAGGTCAGGCTGTAGTCCACTAGGTCAGGCTGTAGTCCACTAGGTCAGGCTGTAGTCCACTAGGTCAGGCTGTAGTCCACTAGGTCTGGCTGTAGTCCACTAGGTCAGGCTGTAGTCCACTAGGTCAGGCTGTAGTCCATTAGGTCAGGCTGTAGTCCACTAGGTCAGGCTGTAGTCCACTAGGTCTGGCTGTAGTCCACTAGGTCAGGCTGTAGTCCACTAGGTAAGGCTGTAGTCCACTAGGTCAGGCTGTAGTCCACTAGGTCAGGCTGTAGTCCACTAGGTCTGGCTGTAGTCCACTAGGTCTGGCTGTAGTCCACTAGGTCAGGCTGTAGTCCACTAGGTCAGGCTGTAGTCCACTAGGTCAGGCTTTAGTCCACTAGGTCTGGCTGTAGTCCACTAGGTCAGGCTGTAGTCCACAAGGTCTGGCTGTAGTCCACTAGGTCTGGCTGTAGTCCACTAGGTCAGGCTGTAGTCCACTAGGTCTGGCTGTAGTCCACTAGGTCAGGCTCTAGTCCACTAGGTCAGGCTGTAGTCCACTAGGTCTGGCTGTAGTCCACATCGGGCCACTCGCTGTCTGCCAGCTTCTTTTGGTAATCGCCACCGGCGCGTTTTGAAGCGAGCCACTTTGATTGGGAGTGAGTTACGTTTCTTTGGGGAAGTCTGGCGTGGGTGTTTGCTCCACAGCAAGTTCCCAGTGTTATTTACGGGCCCTGTCCTTTTTAGGCAGGGACTATACTGGAGATGTGAGTGACCGCTACGTAACACGAGGTGCACTTTCACTGCACTCCGTTTCAGGAAGAGGACTCACAGAAAACCTGAGACTAAAGAACTGCTCATTCCTTACCCGGTTTCTTTCTGCCCTTACGTTTTACATGGAGACACCATCTATCCATTAGCTATACCGCTTATCCTTTGCAGGGTCGCGGAGGGGCTGGAGGCTATCCCTGCCGACACAGGGCGAGAGGCGGGGTACACCCTGGACAGGTCGCCAGTCTTTCACAGGGCTGACACATAGGGACAGACAACAACTCACACTCACATTCACACCTACGGGCAACTTAGAGTCACCAATTCACATGCATGTTTTTGGACTGGGGGAGGAAACCCACGCAAACACGGGGAGAACACGCAAACTCCACACAGAAACGCCCTTGGGTCAGGTGGGGATTGAACCCAGGACCTTCTTGCTGTGAGGCAACAGTGCTAACCAATCTCCGCCGTGGAGACACCCACTGCACATATTCATATTTTACATACTGTGTCTTCAGAATGAATCGAATGGGCAAAAAGAAATGGAAGGGTTAACCATGTGGGAAAGCACAGGTCCGCTGTTTGTAACGTGGTGCATGGGAGTGTTTCCCTGGATTAATTCCATCCAGCTGCCCCGCCAGCACAGCAGAGTGGGCTGAGCAGCCTTGCTCACGGAGGGCCCGGGGATGGACGGCCCCTCGTAAGCGCTGCCCTGGGCCCCGTGGGAGATGGAAAAAGACCGCGGACCCAAGTAGTTTCTGCTTCATAAACAAAGGGAATGAAAAAAAAACGAGTTTGTGGTTTTGACGTTCCCGGGTTTCTCCAGCCGCTGTTTGTTTTCCTCTGCCGTGGGATGACGGACGACGCGTCGTACCGTGTTTGAAAGGAGAAAAACGGCATTTATCTGTTCCTTTCTTTTTTTTTTGTATCTGTCCTTGGTTGCGATGTCCGTCCCGGTTCCTGGGGTTGGCCTGTCGTGCGCGGGCGGCAGAGCCAGCTGGCTGGTCGTTAGCCTCCATCACTAAGGCCTTTACCTGTCACACAGGGAACCCTCCGCTCTCAGCGCATGGAAATATATGGAATGAAAGAAAATAAACAATGAAAAACGTGTGTGTGTGTGTGTGTGTGTGTGGGGGGGGGGTTGTGGGGGGGGGGGGGGGTTGTGGAGCGGGGGTGGGGGGTGGGGTCGTAAAAACAGAGTGAGAGGAAAAGGAGGGCAGGGTTAAGTGGCCCCAAGGTATGTTGTGCACCCCGCCCCCTACCCCTCTAACGCGCCCCTGCTTTCCACTCTAACCAATACAGAACTTTACAATTACTGCACACGTCCGAAGGCATCACATTAACGCAGCCATCAAAACGGGAGGCTCCATGGAAACCCAGGAACTGTACAGCGGACAAACCAAAGGGGCGGGGCCAGGGTGGCAATGGAATAGAACCCTCTGAAAAATGATAGGCCGACTGAGACGCCATAACTAAACTGTCGTTTAACTTCCAGATTAATACAGGACACAATGTAATCATCCCATTTCATTGGGTGGGAGGTGTACAATACTTTTGGTGGTTGATCGTATCACTGTCTGTCCATGACACATAACACTCCTGAATAGAAACAAGATGTTCAGGGTGACAAAAAGTTAGTTCTGAAGGACTACCAAACTGCTCTCCTTATAGTTTCCTGTGGGCATTCTTTATTGGTCCAAACACATTGAAATAGGCACGCAGTGGGTGGCGGTGTGAGCAGAACTATGAGAGGAAACCTGAACTGCTCACATCCTTGTTCACAATTGGCCATTAAAGCTAGATTACGTGTGGACGTCTCCAGCAGCTGTGAGGGAGCACCGCTCAGTCTACTGAAGGCCTACTGGCTTTGAAAGGTCTTTTCCCGCTGGCGCTGTCACCGCTGAATAGGAATTAATCAATAATCCATTTTGGTTTATCCTGAGAATGTTATGTTATTCATGAAAACTCTTTGATTAAAACATCTGGCCCTCCCTCCATTGTAATAATAATAATTAATTTTACGCGCTTTTCTAGATACCCAATGCGTGGATGAATGAATGGATCAAACACAACACTCAGTGAGAGTGATACTTGCTCACCCAACATATTACGACAGACTTGCTCACACACATAGGACACACAGACCGACTCCAGGTAAATAGGCAGTGACTGGTCAGGGAACTGGTAGAAGGAAGTGGCATGTGTTTTGATAGTGGGAGGAAACCCACACAAACATGGGGAGAACATGCAAACTTCACACAGAAAGGCCCTTGGCTGAGGTGGGATTTGAACCCAAGACTTCCTTGCTGTGAGGCTGTGTGCTAACCACTGAGCCACCGTGCTGCCCAAATAATGATCAACAAATGTCATAAGCAGCCTGGAGCAAGTTGATCATGGTGACAACAAAGTGCATGTGCTTGCTTGGGCCTACCTTGACAGCTAACGTAGATATGCATTGGTTCAGCTATCCAGAGAGTTTAAAGTTTAAAACCTGTTCAAATACCTTTGGAATAATATTAACTGGCAGAAGGATGTGTGTGTGTGTGTGTGTGTGTGTGTGTGTGTGTGTGTGTGTGTGTGTGTGTGTGTGTAGGGGAAGCCGGAGGAGCTTGACTGGGGTTGGTGGGTTTAAGTTCGCTGCTTTGTGATTTCAACATTCTCTGGTGCAACCGTTCCTAACTGCTAACCCCACAGATCCTCAATGATGCATGGAGTTGGGGAAGGGGGAGAAAGGAGGTGAAGGGGCGAGGGTTTTAATGGGTAAAGGAGTTAAGAAAGCAAGAGGGAAATGGAAAGAAAGCTTCCCTTTGTATGCAGTTTGGGGGAGAAACCCCCCCCCCAGGTCCCATAACTGCCTCTGTTCCCCGCTCCTCCACTCCTCCACTCCCCCTCCCCCCTCCATCCAGCTCCAGGCCACAGTGTCCATGGGGAGGAGGAGCACTGTAACTCCACACTGGCCAAATAATACACCCAACTCCTGTTTCCATTTGAAGGCAGAGGTGAGGTCCTTCTCCCCTGCAACGCTCTCCGTTGCTTGACAAGGCCCCTCTGGAGAGTGCAGGTAGAAATGGGGGGAAAACGTCGGAGTTTCTACACACGCTCTTAACCACTGGGGCTTCTGAGAGCGGACTCAACATTAGCACGGTAACAGCTATGATCCTTTGTGGTACTCGCAATGTCTTTATAAAACAAAGATTCAATGTTGGCTCTGTCTTTTTCACTGTATCAGGAAAAAAAATATATATAAAAAGTGGAGTGTTTTTTTCTGGCTTTGATTGCCTGCTTGTTGGTCAACATTTATTTCTCGGTCTACCTCAGTGTATGTGCATGTTTGTCTGTTTGTCCGTCTGTCTGCCTACTTGTATTGGCTGCTTAATAACAAATAAAAAATAAACTTCCAACTAAGCTGTTGAAATGCTCTTAAATATTTGGTTTATTGGCCAGTTCTCAACCTACTTTGTTTACTTTATTTTAAATTTCCTGCAGCAATTGGTCACCATGTAATTTACCCTAGTCCTATATTTACTGAAGATAGAGATACTATTGTCTTCTGTTAGACTAGAGTAATTGATTCAGATTATTATCAACTACTTCCACCTCTGCTGGCACATCTCAGATCTGGCAACCAGGGGCCTCACTGGCTCAGTCTAAAACATTTGCCTGGCCAACACACACACAGGGCTCATGAAAACCGATGCTAACATCATGAATATCAATTCATCAAATCACACAGGACAACACTGTACTTGATCTGATAAGAACATTGCAGCATGGTGTGTTTTAAAAAAAATACTTTACGGATGTGGGAACTCGTCTAGGAGTTTGCATGTTCTCCCCGTGTTCGCGTGGGTTTCTTCTGGGTACTCCAGTTTCCTACCACAGTTCAAAAACATGCAGGTTAATTGGTGAGTCTAAATTGCCCGTAGGTGTGAATGTGACCATGAGTTGTTGTCTGTCCCTGTGTGTCGGCCTTGTGATAGACTGGCGACCTGTTCAGGGTGTACCCCGCCTCTCGCCCTGTGTCCGCTGGGATAGGCTCCAGCCCCCCCGTGACCCTGTACAGGATGAGCGCTAAAGCTAATGGATGGATGGATGGAACTCGTCTAAAAGCAACCACATGTTCTGTAACACGAATGCTGAAGCACTCAGAGGAGCCATTGACTGTTTATCAACACTGTCAACCATATCTGCCCACTCTGTCTGCATCGTGCTTTACTGTAAAACCTTATCCATCCTCAGCTGGATAAATCCTTCCTTTAAAGTATCGTTATCGGGCTTTGATCCCACCAACCATGATATCATATGTTTATACAGTATGCTGTGTGTTTTACAGTCAGTGTGTGTGTGTGTGTGTGTGCGTGCGTGCGTGCGTGCGCGTGTGCGTGTGTGTGTGTATGTGTGTGTGTGTGTGTGTGTGTGTGTGTGTGTGTGTGTGTGTGTGTGTGTGTGTGTGTGTGTGTGTGTGTGTGAGTCAAAGGCGGTGGGACTGAGGAGGCTACTGCCCTGCCAGCAGCACAGAGTCTAATGGAGGCCAAGGTAAACAGCAAGGCTCTGGACTAGGCCGAGCTGCAGCAGCATTACACACTGGGGGATCAGGCCTAATCTGTGCTCAGGGAAATCGCTTGTGAAAAACGTTGACGCTTCAGCAACAAGGAGACTTAATTACATCAAAGTTGGAGTGGGTGGTGTAGGAGAAAGAGAGATGGTCCCGCCAAGGGAAACTTTAAGTGTGTGTGCTGCTATCATCAGTGATAGGAACCATTTAAGAGTTGAATTTGAGGACTTCCTTCTGTTTACAAAGAAGGCTTTTTTTAATAGTAATAGGCTTTGTTGCTTTCTTACATGCTCTGCTCATTACAATATCACCTTCAAATGTATTTGTCGGCCTGCCTTCCAAAAAAAACACCCAGCAGCAATTGGAATAGCATTTAGATGAGCAACAAGATACCATATCTTTTACGGCATTAGCATCTCAACCGTCTCGGAAGACATTATTCTGAGAGCTGGATCTGTCAGCGCTGGGTAAACAGAGGTCAGGTTCCCTGTAAACAGCGCGCTCCGGTGACTGACGTAATGCTGACGTTGCTGCTAGCGCGGGACCGGAGCCGACAGCTACAGGTTCATCTCAGGGGTGCCTCGCCACGCTCCGTCGATCAAACGGAACTCACACCGGCACCACCTCTCACCACTCATGCTACCCTAATCAAACACACACACACACACACACACACTCACACACACACACACACACACACACACACACACACACACACACACACACACACACACACACACACACACACTCATGCTACCCTAATCAAACACACACACACACACACACACACACACACACACACACACACACACACACACACACACACACACACCACTCATGCTACCCTAATCAAACACACACACACACACACACACAGACACACGCTGACTAACTCAACCACACACACACACACACACACACACACACACACACACACACACACACACTGACTAACTCAACCACACACGCGCAGAGGGAGACCCCACGGGACATCAGTCATCGTGTTTGTCACAGAGACTCTTCAGCCAAAACAACACAGTAAACTAATGGGACGGTTTAGGTATACACACACGGCGCTTGTTTTCTCACATGTAATCTCACACAGCTAGCGCCTGCCTGCGAGCCTTTGCGGCTCATCTGTGCCATGATAAACGTGGCGTCACTAGATCACCTCGGACTGTTTACTCAGCGCGCGTCCTTCCCGGGGAGATGAGAGACCCTTTGGAAAAACACAGATCGGGAAAGACACAGCGCCATCTCCACTCTGACTGGGTACTAAGGGCACTAGAACAATGTGTGAGTTACAGTAGGAGAGAGAGAGAGAGAGAGAGAGAGAGAGAGAGAGAGAGAGAGAGAGAGAGAGAGAGGGAGTTAGAAGGGAGATGGGGGTGCAACAGAGGATAAATCATCTCCTGCGGCTCCAGTGAAAATGGCTCGATGTCAGATTGTACTTGGCTGTGTTGGGGGTTGAATTCTGAGATAACTATTCACGCCAATAACGTCTTAGGAGTAAAGTGGGAAGGATTACAGAACAATAGCGTTCTTTGAAAATAACAGTCAACGACAACCATCCAAAGTACCTGAATGAGGGCCCACTCCTAAACCTTCAATAACATGCACGGATAAGCATCTGACAAACGGTTTGAAGGTTCCGATCGTGAGATATGCAAATAACCCTGTCGCTAGTCTTTCCTCTGGCGTTACTGTGAGCTGAACCCACATCAGAGGGTCAATCATCTCGTTCCCACGCAGCAGAAGTAGATCATCTGGGCCGTGAGGGAGCGCAGGGGAGCCTGTTCACCAGGTGGGACGGATGTAGATCCCCACCACGAATATGAAACTCTGTGAAAACACGCAGCATCGCTCGCTGACCAGGAACAGGTCGATATAACGGCGTATCCCGAGCCTTACATCTCCGTTCTCCTCTCCCGGCTCTCTTGTCTTTGCCCCTCGCACAAAAACACACACCGCCTTCGATCGGAATCATCCCGGTTAAGTTTTGTCGTCTTTCGATTTCATTTTTTCATTATCAACTGCAAATCTGTGTTTGTTTGTGTGCGCGCGCCTTCGCAACCCCCCCAAAAAACTCCCGTGACCTTTCCAGCAGAAGACCCCTTGTTGTGCGTGGGCTTTCCCCCCTGCTGCTTAACGTCAGCTCACACACACACACACACACACACACACACTCTCCCTCTTCATCCTTCCCCTTCCTGGAATGTGTGTGACGCGACGTGTTTCCTGCCTGTGTGTTATTAAGGAGCCGTCAGCCCTCTCATTAGGCAGGGAGCCGCTGAAGCCATTGAGAGGCTCAGTAAACTCAGCGGGCGTTCCACTTAACAGACGCCTGGGGATGGCTCACGCACGCACCGTGTGATCCCACCGCGGGCCAGGCCAACGCCCCCCTCTACGCCTCGTCTCCCCTTCGCTTTCGCCGCGTCTGCCTGCTTTTCTCTCTCCTCTCTGTCTCGCCCTCCCTCACTCACACACACCGCACACACACTCATGCACACACACTCACACACACTCACACACACACACACATACTGTAGGGGAAATACAACACACACACACACACACACACACACACACACACGCATACAACACACACACACACACACACACACACACACACACACACACACTCGCACATATACACTCACTCACACACACATTCACACATGCACACACACACACACACACACACACACACACACACACACACACACACACACACATAGAAGTGAGACTCCAGCTCCCAGGTCTAGGCGTCTTTGACAGTTAATAATGCTCCTCCAGGTACTGTAGGACATGAAAGGAGAGGTAAGCCTTTGTTCTCAGTCAGACACCTCTGTACCATAACGAGTAACACGGCAGCAGGCAGACACTTACTGCAGCAAGGTTGTCTCAAGGTTGAACGAGCAGAGTAGAAGGTTTGTGCCGTTACAGAACTTTCCAGTGTAAGAAAATTACACTCGGTTTCTGACTTGTACTGAGGAGTAACAAGTTGTCTTTTAAGCGTTCTCTGATAAAAAAACACAAAAACAACAAACATAAGTACCTGTGGAATAAACAGAGAGCGAGGGAGAGAGGGAGAGAGGGAGAGAGAGAGAAAGTGTCTACTGTTCATCTTGAGGCAGCGTGGTGGAGCTCCTCGTGCTGGTTCAAGACCAAAGGGGGTCTCTGCTCTACAGTGTGTGTGTGTGTGTGTGTGTGTGTGTGTGTGTGTGTGTGTGTGTATTCATATATGTGTTGTTTTCAATTGGAACGGAACATTGTCAATGGAAAATATTTGGAAACTTCACCAGACTGACAGGAAGGTTTGTTCTGACATGTTACCTCAAACATCATCTTCATCTTACCTGGGCAGCATGCCTGAACTTACAGTAAATATACATATTGATATATTTATATCCTATAATCTCTTTGTCTATTTGGAAGTCTCTCTCTCTTTCCATTGCTAGGGCATGGAGTTAAATCAGTGACTTTTATTTTGCGTGCGTCTTCAACACAGTTAGAGCACATCCAGGTCATGTGCGGTTGCAAACTTGATTCAAACTTGTAGGTTGAAGAGTTGTATCTGTACAAAAGATTTGCAACTTGTAATATTATTATTTGTGTGTGACTAATCGATAAATTGCTCTGAAGTATGAATATGTTAACTTTTACTCAAGGTCTAACGCAAGTTACTAATTCTTAGATGTTCGTGTTACACAAAATTAAAGTCACTGATGAAGCTCCATAGCTTAGGTCTCCATTTCCCTCTCTTCCTCCTCCTTGGCCATTTTAAAGCAGTACCTAAACATACAGGCCCTGTTCTGCAGCTTGAACCAAAGCTTATCGGGTTTTATCAGCTAGTTTGGGCCGGTGTCCAGTGCCGAGCACAAAAACTCCTTACTCTAAACGCCTGGCTTTTCAGACTCCTCCGCAGCTGTGATGAGATCCAGATGGGCTTTGTGTATGTGGTTGAATGTGCATGTTTAAAAGAGTGTGTGTGTGTGTGTGTGTGTGTGCATAAATATGTGTCTATTCTCATGTATGTGTGCGTGTACATTCTTGCAAAAAGCACAGCGTTGTATGACCTCGATCTTAGGTCTTGACGGTCTGTGCGTGTCGACACAAGTGGAAGACGGGCAGATGAGCCTCTTTCACGAAGAAAGGGACTCAACTGAGAAAAAGAGAGAAGAAGACTGAGAGAGGAATAAATTACATCAGTCAGTGGCGTGCCATCGCACAAAATCACTCCGTCTCAGTCGCTCTGTGGGTGCGCACACATCAAGCGCTGGTCCCCGTTCACAGCCATGGGAGTGATCTGTCTATCTGGCTCCTGTGTTGATACAGTATCAGGTGTCCTGTCTGTCTGCCGCTCCCCTCCCACTGCTGTCTCACAGCTGGAGCCTCGGCTCTCGGCGACCCCTCCGTCTCTGAATAACTTCACACAGCGCTCTCCCCCGGTAAAGGGGGAGAGACAAAGGGGAGGGTTGGAGCCCGAGACGTTTCCCAATCGCAATAATCATTCCGCAATCAGCCACGCGCACGCGTGTGTGTGTGTGTGTGTGTGTGTGTGTGTGTGTGTGTGTGTGTGTGTGTGTGTGTCACTTCCTCCGCCGTCTGTTTATGTGAAAGCAGATCCTTTTGCATGGAAACAATTTAATAGTTGGATGGCGATGGCGAGGAAGCAAACCGAGAGCGATACCCCCCTGATGTCATTCCTGCTTCGCCTCCTGGTCCAAATACGCTGGCTAAATACTCAGAGAGAACGAGAGAGCAGAGTGGGGTTTAGAGATCCCTACTCCCAGCCTGTTCGTCTTGTTGCTCGGTTAAATTTCCGGAATGGAGATCGGTGTGTTTACGTGTCTGTCTCTTTCGCTCTCTGTGTGTGTGTGTGTGTGTGTGTGTGTGTGTGTGTGTGTGTGTGTGTGTGTGTGTGTGTGTGTGTGTGTGTGTGTGTGTGTGTGTGTGTGTGTATGGTAAAATGAGTCCACTTAAGTGGTTGTCCTACTACAACTTCCCCATTTGGCCATTTACGAGTTGGACACCATCTATATCCACAAGGATTTTTCCATATTCATCCTGGACCTAATTCATTTGGGGCCTTGACTCCAAGACGAGAGATATGACTTTTAAAACAGAAAGAGATCTCTAAATCAACATGTCTGCCAACGGGAGTGGGAGGGTTCTGAGGGAAGCCATTCCCTGGGAGGCGGCCAAGGGGGCGAAGTGAGTGTTTACACTATAGGCTCTGTGAAACTGACGGTTCAACGGCCCACAATGGAGCGCTGCCTACCTTAAATGGAGTTCCGTTTACGGCAAGGCCCCTGCAGGTTCAAAGGTTACACTAACATCTCTAAAAAAAACTGTGTCGTCATTGTCATGTCTAGCAGGGTCAGTTATTAGTGTAATCTACCAGTAGTTTCCACAAGCTGTGGAGAAGCAGCCATATGGAAAATGTTTGAGTGTTTGACCATGTGGTAAATTAACGTAAAAGTTAATTGGGCTTCTTCTGCATGTATGTTGTTAAATATTGCTATTATTACTTATTCTTAACTAAGACCTGAGTCTTTGTTTATTTACTCCACATCAATGGCCAGTGAGCAGGTACCAGAAAAAGGTGAACAGCTTGTTAACATTTAGTTTCTCACTAATCAAGTTATAGAAAATAATTTGGCCGCTTTAGCAACTATAAGCAACTAAATAACTATAAGCAGCCACCAAATTGGGAACGATCACTCCGTCTCTGCTGAAAGAAATTCTAGAACAACGACCAATTAAGACAGACAAAAAGTGACTTGGCGTGTCTGTCTTACAGTGTTTATTTTGTGCTCCTGTTGTGTCCACATGGAGCCAATCACATTTGACCTCCCGACAAACATAAGAGCCAGGTGAGATGGTGGGACGCGATTGTGGACCAAAAGATATCAATTATGAGGCCCATGGTTCTTAGCTTAGTAGCTAAAAACAACTTTTGACTCAAAATGATAGTATTAAAATGGAAGAAGCTGCACTGACATATGTGATATGTTACTCTGCTTAGTAGTTAAAAACAACTTTTACTCTAAATGATTGTATTTGTATGGAAATAGCTGCACTGACATATGTGACTCTCCGCCTGTTTAACCTGCCCTGCTCTCATAGAAAGCACTGAATCTACACCCTCACCACCTGTACCTTGAGATAGAGGACCTATGTAGCCTACCAACGGTCCTACAGTCTGTCTCCTAACTCAACAGGCAGACTAGGACACTTCATGACGGCCATCTTAAATACACTCACTTCTGACCTGTGTGGACACCGCACTCACCGTCCTTTCTGCTGCCCTGTTGTTTATCAATCCACTGGAGGATACCTTGTCCCCGCTGCCATTAACAGTGTTGTGGTTATCTAAGTGGGTGTGGGTGGACGTGTGTGACCTACAGTCCGTGCCAGTGGGACCTCTTTAGGAGTCATGCAGCCGGGTCCTCCGGAACAACCAGCGTCAGATGTTTATCGTTGTAAACGGGCTCACAGGAATTACAACTGGGCCTCGCCGCTCTGAGTGGACTACTATATGACGTGTTTCTGATGAAGTACTTGCGTGCGCGCGCGTGTGTGTGTGTGTGTGTGTGTGTGTGTGTGTTTTTCCCAAAAAGCTTCTGTTGGCAGGACGGGGTGGGCGGGTCCTGGCCAGAGCCCGTGGCCAGGCCGGTTGACTCACAGAGGTTCTCGGATGTCAGCGACGCCGGATGCTGCAGAGTGATGTTAAAAGCAGACTGAGCGCAGAGGAGGAGGAGGAGGGGGGTGAAGATGAACGGAGCGTCTCTGAATCAAGGTCTTTGGGCTGCAGGGAGAGGAGGAGCGCACAGGAACCTTTGGCCAGGAGGGGATGGAGAAGAGGAGAGACCAGAGGGCAGTGGAGGAGAGAACCGATACTAAACGAGTAGAACAATGAGATCACTGTTCAGACCTCGGGGTCAGTCGCAATGAAATGTGAGGGAAAAGGCAGAAAAAGCTGCTTTCTTCTGACATTGAGATTTACAGGGAAAGATATAGAGAGTATTAAACAGGAAATCAACGTTCCACTCATCTCCTTGCCAAGATACAGCCTCTCTCTTCTCTCTCTCTCTCTCTTTCTCTCTCTCTCTCTCTCTCTCTCTCTCTCTCTCTCTCTCTCTCTCTCTCTCTCTCTCTCTGTCTCTCTTTTGTCTCCTCATCTATTGCTCTATGTCGGGATTTCTGCACTGTCACTAATCCTCCCTGTTTATCTTTCTCTACATATCTCTGTCTCTCTTTTTCACTCAAATGTTCTCTCTCTTTCTTTCTTTGTCATAAAAACACAAAGCATGGGAGAGAAAAGGACGGAAAGGGAGGGAAAGAAGGAGGGAAGACATTTTAATTTGGCTCCTCTGACGCAAACGGAGGAATGTGTACACTCGGCCCTGATGTAACTTCATTCCAGTGAGGTTCCATTGGAGAGGCCGTGGGGCCACTGCCTTCCCTATGGTGCCACGCTGTCGCTGTGATACTTCAAACCCTATCAAACCATAACTTACAACTCAGATAACTTATTCATACAAAAACAAAGTGTGGCATAAGAAGGAACGTTTCACTTGATGTAAATCCTTCTACCCCACTGAGAACCTCTCCGCAGCGACGACAACTGCACGCATTAAGGTCGCTGCGTCCAATGGTATAATTATGTGGCTTGACCCCAAACCAATCAAGATGGAATTGGGGGGGTAATCACGACTTCAGCGGTTGCGTGTCTCTCCTTGTCAGCTCAACGTCGATCTTCACTGTTGAGTGGAGCTGAATGGCTCTAACTGACTGGGAATTTTGGAAGCCGGGTTAGCTGATGGAGCGATGGCCTTGCACATTAACAGCATTACTCGGGGAAGGCACGAACAGTACAAGCAAGCCCCGCAACCGGAACCATTGTGAAACAGGCCTCAGTCTTCTGCCAGCTTGTAACCAAGCAGCCTCTGGGGGCCCTTATAATATTGTTCAAATGGAATTTTTTTATTAAATTTAGATTTTTAACAATACTTTACTTTATTGATTTAAACAAAATAGAATGATTTATTAATTTTGTCCCCCTCTTTAAAACTTAATAAACATTTGAAACCCTCAAGTCCTCTGGAACGCAGCAGTCTGTTCCTGTACCACCCTGAAGTAGAACGATGTGTTCTTGTGTGCATGTGTGAGTGTGTATGTTTCACAGTGCATCTGCTCAACTATTCAGGGAGTCCATTATGGGACAGTAAACTAAGGAGGAGGCTCTCCAGATGCTGCCATCCTCTAAGGATACACTGGCCTCACTGTGTGCTGCCCTGAGGACCAGCAGACCTCAGGCCTCCAGGCCATTAACCCATTGCTAACCCATTGTTACTACAGAGGTACAGCATGTCAAAATAAATCAGAAATAGTTCAATTTCTCTGCATCCTTATTTCTATAGCTAATACCTGGAAAGCATCATAATTCAGTTCTTGTCTCCTTCGTTTAGGCAGCGTTTGTCATTGCTTCGGGGGAAAAAACACGTTCATTCTTCAAAAGAGGCCAAATAACAGCTCCTAACATGCCGTGCCTTTTAAAATAAACATTCAACTCTTGAGTGAAATAAACCCTAGGTTCTTCCCATATTTAGGCTGCGGACCTCTTGATGATTTACGAGTCTATACGAGTATGTTGGGTGAAGAAGAAACCTTTCGATGATTTACGAGTCTATACGAGTATGTTGGGTGAAGAAGAAACCTCTAGATGATTTACGAGTCTATACGAGTATGTTAGATGAAGAAGAAACCTCTCGATAATTTACGAGTCTATACGAGTATGTTAGATGAAGAAGAAACCTCTCGATGATTTACGAGTCTATACGAGCACGTTGGGTGAAGACGAAACCGCTCTGAGAGAACTCTGCTAAGTGACCTGTGTTTATGTTGGCGCCTGCTGACAATCAACGTGGAGTGCTCAGCGTGTATCTGTAAGTGCCTTTGTGTGTGTCTGTGTGTGTGTGTGTGTGTGTGTGTATGTGTGTGTATGTGTGTGTGTGTGTGTGTGTGAGTGTGTGTGTGTGTGTGTGTGTGTGTGTGTGTGTGTGTGTGTTGTGGGAGAGCGAGAGAGAGACGGGGGATGTTTCCGTGCACCGGCGGCGCAAGTGATTGATCTGGGATGTCTCCAGGATTCTTGTCTAGGCTCCAGCTCCTCTCCATCTTCCAGAGGAATCCAGCCGTGGAGCCATGAGGACGTGTCAGCGACAACCAGCAAGCCCGGAGCCCACTGGGAAACAGTGTTGGGATGGACCTCTAGCCCCTCCTTCTCTGACTACACCCTCTCTTTCTCTCTCTCTCTCTCTCTCTCTCTCTCCCTCTCTCTCTCTCTCTCTCGCTCTCGTTCCCTCTCTCTCTCTCTCTCTCTCTCTCTCTCTCTCTCATTCCCTCTCTCTCTCTCTCTCTCTCTCCCTCTCTCTCTCTCTCTCTCGCTCTCGTTCCCTCTCTCTCTCTCTCTCTCTCTCTCTCTCTCTCTCTCTCTCTCTCTCTCTCTCTCTCTCTCTCTCTCTCTCTCTCTCTCTCTCTCTCTCTCTCTCTCTCTCTCTCTCTCTCTCTCTTCCTGTCTGGCCGTCTCTCTGTCTCGTCTCCGTGACACAGAGAGAGGTGTTGACGTGGCTCGGGCGTCAGGGACATCGGAGCTAAATGCCCCGTGCATTCCCCGCTGTCAACACATGCACCGAGAGCTCAGGGAAGTCTGCCGTCGCACCCACGCGGCGATAGAGGGATGGAACACGGGATGGTGAGGAAAGAGAGAAAGAGAAGTGGGGTCAGAGAGCCAGAGGCTAGTCCACGGCAAGCCCCGTTCTTCCTGAGACTGTGTCACAGTCAAACACCCACTTCACTTCAAAGAATCTGCCGTCTCTTCCTGTGAGTGTGTGCCTGTTTGTTTGTTTGTGTGGGTGTGTGTGTGCGTGGGTGTGCGTGTGTGTCTGCGTGTGTGTGTGTGTGTGTGTGTGTGTGTGTGTGTGTGTGTGTGTGTGTGTGTGTGTGTGTGTGTGTGGGAGAGCGAGAGAGAGACGGGGGATATAATGAGATGTGGAAATATGAGATAGGATTTGTGTGAAGTATAATCCTAAAGATCAACAGTGTTTTCGGTGGTTCTGCCAGGGTATGCCAGGGAGGAATCCCAGGATCTTTACTGTGTGTCGTAAACCCCGGCCTGCTGGACCACTCTAGGGATTGAAGTATAGCACTGGACCAGGGGCGTGACAAGACGTAAAGCTCTACTGGGGCACAGGCCCCCCCCCATCACTCAAATAACTGCTGTTCTTGTGTCGCATGCGTGCAGCGACGACACTCACACTGCCGGTGACAGACAGTAATGTGCACGTTGCTTGTATACGGACCTGGACGGCAAGATGTATACTCGCATACATAGTATTTTGTGTTAAACTGCGTTACTTTGACATTGTGGAATAGAAAATAGTCCATTATCAATCTTAATTACAGTTTTTCACAATTGCTAAAATACATTTCTTGAAACCTTGCCCCATTTTCTCAAAACTTTAAACACAAATCAAATTATTCCAACCATTTTGCCACACTAGTGAATTACAGCGTGCATTGTGTTTTAGAGAGTGATAAGGGTTTTGCTAATTGTGTCTAACTATCAAAACGTGTTTAAGGTTTTGACAAAAGGGTTAACGATTTGAGAAATGGGTTTAGGCCACTGATGATTTGGTTCAGAGAATGAGATTTACTGTTTTAGCAATCGTGAAAAACTGTAATCCACTGCCAAATACAGTATCTTATTCAAATAAAAAAAATTAAAATGAATGTGACATTTCACTGGGTCACAGAAGATCAATTCCGGGGCACAAGCTCCAGTAAAAAGGGTTAGGGTTAAGTTTGGGTTAGGGTTAGGGCTAGGGAGTTCCAGTTTCACTTTACGTTTGAGTAAACAACCCTTTTCCTAATCCATTTCAGTGCCTCTTTTTGTCAGTTTGAAAAGCCGTGCAAAGAACACCTTTATAGCCTGTTAAAAGTTTCCTTTGGTGACAGACTTACAGGACACACTTGGATTCAATGTAGCAATGTAAATACTGCTCACGGAACAGCGCCTGACATGTCAAACAGTCTCTTCCTGTATATTTCCACTATATTTCTCTACTCTTTGTTGGACAGACTACCAGAGATGAGCTGGCAGAACGTTTTGCCGACTGTTAAAATTGGCATACGACGGTCTCTCTCTCGCTCTCTATCTCAGGAGATGATGTGTCCTCTATTGCACCCCCATCTCCCTTCTAACTCTTTCACTCTCTCTCTCTCTCTCTCTCTCTCTTTCACTCTCTCTCTCTCTCTCTCTTTCTGTCTCAAACACACACACACAGACACACACGCACAGGAATCCTGGAGACATCCCAAATAAATCCCTTAGACCACTGATGCGCACGCACCCCACTCAGAAAAACAGACGTTTGCAACAGCAACCCACTAGACTCATAATAACCTTGCAGAGCTTGTCAGTATTCATTTTGTTGAAATTATCTTTTATGTCATTGACACTTCTTACAGTCAGTATTAGCCCATTACATAGACTTTTTCTTTGCATAACTTAATACCCCTTTCTTTTACTTTTGTGACAAAAGAGTACAGTAGAAACACTAGCATCAATAAATAGACCATAACCAGGAGTTGACTGTCGGGGCCCTAAAACCCATTACACAGTAACATGAGCATAAGCACAAAGAGAGAAGATGAAAAATATTCCACTTCACTTCATCCATGAAAAAATACTACCACATGGAGGACATTATGAGGCAAAGGCCAAAACTCCTTCGCCTCCGCTCTCTCTCTCTCTCTCTCTCTCTCTCTCTCTCTCTCTCTCTCTCTCTCTCTCTCTCTCTCTCTCTCTTTATGCTCCCCCCATCCTCTGCTGGTTCCAGTTACTCCAGCTATATGAAATTAAAGTGAAACGTGCTGGCTGACGCCGTGCCCAAAGAGGGCCCTCGCCAAGGCCCAACAACAGGGGGGCCTGCAGGGGGGGGGGGGGGTGGGGGTGGGGGGGGGGGGGCTAAGAGAAGGTGAATGAGTTTACGGGTGCCTTGGAATTCTACACATATGCAGCAGTAGATGGTCTATTAATAGATTTAGAGAACTGCTCCATGCAAGGTTTATAAGTGGACCCGTACACCTATGCATGGTCTTTGCCTGCAGAGGCACACTATGCATAAATATAGTTAGGTATTATCTTTAGCTTTTACTGTACTATCGAGATTGACAGATTTGCATGCAGATTCAGACACACACACACATACACACACATACACTTAGACACACAGTAAAACAATATTTATATTTGTATCTACTGCAGTATGCTTAGTTTTTCTACCGGCAGAGAACTTGCCCTCCTGCTGATAACAGTGCCAAATCTCTGTGCATGCTTTTGGATCGAAATGTGTTTTTTTGTTATGCATGGAAAGTCCAAACGAATGCTCTAATGAGATCAATTCATCCAAGAAGTTGTCCATGTGGCTTTTCAAAGGGGCAAATGAACACTCCATTGTCTGAAGGATCTTGGCCTTCAACATATTTATTTATGTGTAACATTCTACTTTTATCAAAGCCTTGCCTCTGCAAAGGGGTATATTTTATACAGTACAATAGTGTGTGGTGTTCTCTACTTTAGTTGGGTCCCTCTGGAAGGGGTATATTTTATACAGTACCATAGTGTGTGGTGTTCTCTACTTTAGTTGGGTCCCTCTGGAAGGGGTATATTTTATACAGTACCATAGTGTGTGGTGTTCTCTACTTTAGTTGGGTCCCTCTGGAAGGGTATATTTTATACAGTACCATAGTGTGTGGTGTTCTCTACTTTAGTTGGGTCCCTCTGGAAGGGGTATATTTTATACAGTACCATAGTGTGTGGTGTTCTCTACTTTGATTGAGTCCCTTTCCCTTTTTTTCCATTATTCTTTTACACTCTAGTTTCCAGGAAGCTCTGGAGGTATTAGCCGGTGGTACCCGCAGCGGGGTCTTTCCTGACTTTGTGTACTCTAATGCCCTAGAAACAAGCCTGATAAGTAGGCCTTTCCTCCCCACGGCCCTCGACCGACCTGACCCCACTCCTTTGAGGTCACACAGGTCGAGCTGCAAAGTCCACCTCCCATATCAAGGGTCAGGGCCCTGAGTGTCTCCTGTGTGGTGGACTAGGACCCTGGATGACTGGTTGAGGAGCGTATGGGTTTCAGGATCGTTAATGTCCGCGCTTGTCTAACTGGCTATCACACAATTTGGAAATCCATTGATGATTTGGAACATTTCGCAACCTACATCTTGCGTTTTGTATTCTCCTCGCAGAGCTAATTGTCATCCTCTCAGAATCGAATGTTTTTTATAGGTATGTAGGGAAACCA
>JAPMUY010001590.1:5000-19120 GCA_026901105.3 Galaxias olidus | reverse complement strand
CAGCTGGCTAATCATTAACTCATATTTGCATAATTGAGTTACCTTTGTGTGTGGAATCAGTTGCGGGGCCACTTTAACAAACATACAGCTACTGACGTGATGTGCAATGTTAGCGGTCTAATTAGTTTACACGAAAGTCACATTGGACAAACTTAACAAAATAAAAAGTGACAGACTGACAGATTCTAATAAGGTAGTATATACTAATTGGATGGATGGATGGATGGATGTAGAATGACATCTGTTGTTGACTGCAAGAATGACATGATATAATTGTTTGCATGACTGCCATGATTTGGGCTCATAATTGCTAAACCGCAATACCGTTTTATTTTATTATATTGCCGTGCTGAATTGATTTTGTATTCACCGGCAGTCGATATGGACGGGATGCCCTGTATAGTTTAATCCAGCTGTCAGTGGGGAAAAACAGCGCAACGAGGAGACTTTGTTATTTTCTGCCTGAGATTAAGTGAGTCTGCATGGGCGAGACGATCACGCAGTAGAGTTGTTGGGAGCCCAGTGAATGTCGGCATGAGCAGTGCTACGCTGTAGAGTAATATCGTTTCATAAAACCTGCTGTGGCTAGCAACTAAAATTAGATGACAAAATGAAAGTGAGTGCAAGCTGAATAGTGGTCAATGTAGGCTACACCGTCTTTATTATAGATTTTATTTTGGCTAACAAGACTTTAAGAATAATTGAAAATAGGCCAGAAAAGAACGTGTTTAGGTCCCTACGGGCTTGGGACCTCTTAAGCCTTGTTTATACTTCTGTGTGAGCGCGTTAGCGAACTTAAATGTTCTTTTGGTGCTTAGTTTAACGGGCCCACTAGGTGGCAGTGTTGCATTCAGTAATTCAGAATGTACAGAAAACCATAGAAGAACCACAGACACGGAAACTCCCGTTCATGTCTCGCAAAAAGTATAAACAAAAGAGACCGCAGGTTGCTAACTGCTTTGCATATTTTCTTAAATTCAATCAAATCAAGTTTTTTATAGAGCATGTTTAAAACAAGCAGAGCTGACCAATGTGCAGTGCAATACATTCACATACAGTTTATCAAGCAATACAGAACAGTTGTAACATATAGGCTATCCTATATGTACAAGCTAAGTGCGTAGAAAACCGCTTAATATAATTCAAAGGCTTTTAAAATTCAGTCTCTGCTCCATTTCATTGTGTCATCTGTGTTTTCATTTGTTTTAGATACAGCCAAAATATTGCTTCCTACCCTGCTCAACCAATCAGAGATTGTTTGCCGCACAGAGAAGACGCTTTGCACAATGCGCTGTTAGGCTTCGGGAGGACTCCACGTCGGCGGGCCTCGGAGAGCTACGCTTTCCCAGAAACCCCTTCTCTGCAAATCTACGCAGAGACGTTTACGTGCTCCTTCGCAGAAGTTTAAATCAGGCTTAAGCCAGACAGTGCTGTCAATTCTTGATTTATCTGGTGTCGAAAGCCAAAAAGATGGTTGACAAAGTCTGAAATATATTTGCTAAGAGGTGGAATTTGCTTGCCTTGAGGTCAAACTGTGTCAATGAAATTAAGTTAGTCTGACTGTGAGGGTCCGTGTGCAGTACTGGAACTGTTGAAGTTAGTCTGACTGTGAGAGTCCCAAGGCAAAGATTGAGAAAACAAGGTAGAATGTTCCGGGATTCACCCCTTACGCACGCACGCGCACAGGCCTTTGTTAGGTCTGGTTCTTCTTGCTTGTCCTGTGTGTCATGGAGTCTCCTGCTCCTCTGTGTCATTCCCCTTACTGAAACAGACACCCATAAATAACCCTCAACTCACTAATCATTAGATTCAACACCCTGTCACCAATCCGTGATCAGCCAGCTGAAGGTCTCCCTCCACGGTCCTGAAGCGCCCTCCACAGGCCAGATGCCGTCACAACCCTCACACAGACACTGCTAGCTAAGAGGAGGCGATTGTAGCTTCCTCTGCAGTACTGGAACTGTTTAAGTTAGTCTGACTTAGAGCAATTCCAAAAAGCGGCTTATTTGGACGTCACAGTGACAGAGGAGAAATAACAGCAGGAGCAAGGTTCAGCTGAAAAAGGACAGAACTGTCACTCAGGATGGAGAGCTTGTCCACAATCAATTGAAGCTTCCAGTCAGGGGGAGCATCCAAATAAAATGACCAACTTCACCTAACTTCTTAAGTGTGATTAAATCAACACTCTTTATCAAAGGAGGAGATGCATGTGTCCAATGTGGAGAGAGATCCTTAGAGAGCCTGACCCTTCTCTGTCTCAGAGTGGACCACCCTAAAAAGAGCTGGACAGGAAGCTGACCCTTCTCTGTCTCAGAGTGGACCACCCTAAAAAGAGCTGGACAGGAAGCTGACCCTTCTCTGTCTCAGAGTGGAACCCTAAAGCTGACAGGGAGGGGGGGAAAGCTGACCCTTCTCTGTCTCAGAGTGGACCACCCTAAAAAGAGCTGGACAGGAAGCTGACCCTTCTCTGTCTCAGAGTGGACCACCCTAAAAAGAGCTGGACAGGAAGCTGACCCTTCTCTGTCTCAGAGTGGACCACCCTAAAAAGAGCTGGACAGGAAGCTGACCCTTCTCTGTCTCAGAGTGGACCACCCTAAAAAGAGCTGGACAGGAAGCTGGCTTCATTAGGGATAGGGAGGGCTCGGGGACCCAGGGGAGCCAGTGGGTCGGGCTCAGTGTTCAACAATTATGATCAAATTCTGAGTTCATGTGCAGATTTAGTTGTATTTTCCAAGTCGACGTGGCACTTAATTTTTTGTAAAAACCTTTTCTTATCTGAACCTCTGATTTTTCTTGTCTTTTTGGGAGCTGGTCTCCTTGGTAATGTTTGTCCTATTTTGTGTTTGTACAGGTAACCAATCGGTATCTGTCCCAGCTGAAGGATGCCCACAGGACACACCCCTTCCTCCGGGACTACCTGGCCAAGGTGACTTAAGATTCTGATTGGCTGGCCTAACATAAGGCCACGTTCAGCCAATCGCGTGGTAAAGGTGGTTCCTAAGGGCCCCAATGTGTCCAGCATGCCTCTGGGAGGGGAGGGTCAAAGTTCAGGACACCCATATAGACAGGACCTGTTAGACTCATGTTGACAGCAGTGCCAGGCCTCAGAGAAACAAAGAACATTCTATAATTGGATTTATTGACGATGCCTCATGCAGGCAGTTTGAAACACAGTCATCTCCCTCGACAATAGACACACACACACACACACACACACACACACGTACACACACGTCCTCCCCTTTGCTTTAATAATTTCAAACCCTTGTAGATACTAGATGGTGTGTGTGTGTGTGTGAGAGAGAGAGAGAGAGAGAGAGAGTGAGAGAGTGAACCTTGCTCTCTCACAACGGGCTAAATATTAAATGTCCTGATTACGGCTTGTTTCCTTTGAACCCCAAATCAGTTTTACCTCCATAATCTTTAGTCTTTTATGACATATGCACGCGCACGCGCACACGCGCACGCCGCGGTGTTCCCAGCTAACAGGTAAATAAACAGGTTTTTTCAAGGCGACCGGGTCATCCGGTGTTACAGCTGCACATTCCCCTATGTTAGATAAAGTCCTCCCCCTTTCTCTGGACCCTCACACCTCTCTCTGTGTCTCGCTGTCTCTCCATGTGTCTCGCTCTCTCTCTGTCTCTCTCTCTCTCTCTCTCAATTTCGATTCAAATGAGCTTTATTGGCATGGTAATGTATACATTTACATTGCCAAACATAACAACACAAATGACATATGACCACAACAAAAGTACAATATTATGTCAAAACTATTTCTCACACACTTTTTATCCATCCATCCCTTTTTATACAGTATCTATACATACATACATACATACATACACATGCATATATAGTGTGTGTGTGTATATATATATATATATATGTGTGTGTGTGTGTGTGTGTATATATGTATATATGTATATAGATACTACACACACTATATATGTATGTGTGTATTCATTTGTTCCACTGGCTGTTTTCAGAGTGTGGCAGTTGAACACAATGTGAACACAATGTGTGTTTTTGGACTCTATGCTACAGGCTATCTTTATGTTCACGACACAGACATAAACAGGGCCATTTATGTTCTTCTCCTTTGTTTCCCAATTCATTATATGTTTGTTATTTTGGGAAATATTTTTTCTCAAATTGGATTATATTTTGGACATAAGGTTAGGAAATGGACTTCTGTCTCTATTCTGTTTAGGTGGCACTCCTGGCATATTATGTCTTCTCTTGGGAGCCAGGATTGCCTCCTTCTGCCTATTTCAATGGCCAAGCTATGTTCACTGAGTCTGTACATAGACAACGCTTTTCTCATTTTTTGGTCTTTAATTGACAAATAAGCAGCAAATATGTAGTCTCTATTAGGGCCAGATAGTGTTGCAATTTATTTAGTTTTTGAGTTGTTTTTGTCCAATAGGTAATATAATCATCTTTTTGTTTCTTAAATTGGGTCTAATGTTGTTGAGCTGAGGCTCTATTGGGTCCTCTGTGAGGGGTGGGCAAAGCCTCAGGACCAACTGTATGAGGGGACTCTTTTCTAGCTTCTTCTCTTGGCAGATGTGGGCTTTGTAGTGGAGGGTTTTGGGGTCACTTGTATGTTTGTAATGGTTTTGTGCTCTTTTCTGAATTTTAAATAGGAGGGGATATTGGCCTAATTCTGCTCTGCAGGCATTGTTGGGTGTTTTTCTTTGTACATGCAGAATTCTTTTATAGAATTCAGCATAAAAATGGCTGTTTGTCCCATTTTTCTAAATCATAATCTCTCTCTCTCTCTCTCTCTCTCTCTCTCTCTCTCTCTCTCTCTCTCTCTCTCTCTCTCTCTCTCTCTTTCTCCGTGTCTCCAGGAGAATGAGTTTGACAGACTGTCAATGCAGTTTGCTCCCACTGCAACAGCGTAGATGGAGGAGGAGAATGTGTTAGTGTAAGACTCCATCATGTGTCAGTCCTGAAACTTAAGAGGACCACTTCGACTGTGTACACACACACACGCACTAAAGCTACATGACCCTTTTCCACTGTTATTTCTGTTGTTTCAAATCGTTGTGTTTGTTAAGATGCTTTTGAATGTGTTTCTGAACACTATTAAACCATTGCTTGCTGTCCTGGCTCCTGTTTTGTCTCCAGCTGTCCTTTTCACTCAAAATGCAATGCTTAGCTTGGATAGTAGCAGTGCTTCTGTCTATTTGATGTGTGAAATATACATGCATTTCTCTTATCCTCAGTAAAATGTTTTATGAGTCTGTGTTGGCAATTGTCTTTGATTATTTGTGGATGAATGCCAGATAACAGTTTAATCTTTTTTTTTGACAGATTTGTTAATATTGACTCGCTTGCTTTCATTTCGTGTTTGGGTTTGTTACAGCATGTTGCAATCTGCTCCCTTAAATTGTAGCGTGTGTGCGTGCGCGCGCGCGCGTGCGCCACAAGGCCGAATGGGAGAAATGAGTGTACTGCCGCTTTAATTTAAATCCGTTTTATACTCGGCCTTTGGAGAAGATAGCGGGTCAGAATGACGTCACGCCTTCTCCTTTTCTAGCTCTTATTCTGCTCAAAAGTACGAAGTTAATAATTAAAGGATGTATTACCGATCCGCTGGTGGAAAAAGTATCTAGCGCCAAGAGTATACAGTAGAGAAAGATGCTTTCATAAAGTTCTTGTGGACGGGAACGATTTGAAAAAGAAACCGCATTGTACAATCCATTTTCTATCCAGCACGCATTCAACCCCCCCATCATCCTCCTCGCTGTCACTTGTCAAAACGCTGTAACTCCGCAGGACACGTTTACCGGCACAACCAACGGCTGCCAGGCGAGACCGCGACGCGCAGAGCAAGACGAAGGTTTTACTGAAGTGAAGGACAATCTTGCTTAGGTTGTTTTGACAATTTGTATTTCCTAACAGAGAACGTTTCTGTGCCACCACTTAGGATTGTGGTAGGATCTTTTTTTCTTCTGCTAACTCTTTAAACGACGAAGCGACATTATAGAAGCCGAATAACGGAGATGAGACTATCTATAATAGGGACACCAGAATCGCGTGTGATCTCACGATTACTGTTCAACCTTTATAATGGCAAATTAATGGCGGTATATTGTTTCGACTTTAAACACGCTACTCCTTTGAATTGATAATTTCTTTTAAAAAAACGGATTTAGTAGCATTTTACTTTATTGTAAAAAAAATAAGGTATAGGCTATATTCCACTAGCTAGCTTGATAGCCGTTACAAATGCTGGTATATTCGGTACTATGTGCATTTGATTTAGCTAGGCGGCTAACAAGCTAGCAAGCAGAAAAGTGATGGGCCAGTGTGCGTAGCGGAATGATGATCAACATTTTGACCAGCCGTTTGCGGAACAAATTAATTAGGTGTAGCTAATAACGCTTTCTTCATAATTATTCAGTAGATAAATGGAAGGCCACCCCTCGACAATAAATATACCTATTTTTCGGACAGTTGAGGGACTATTTATATTTCAGCTTTAATAAAAGATTGTCTGACGTTACTAATGATATGAGAAATTCAACGTCTTAATTTAGAAAACAAAGAATTAAGCTCCTTGAGGGGTTAAGCTGCTTAACCGGGTTACCGCGTTTATCGGTTAGCTAGAAAAGCTAGTTAGAGAGATAAGAGACAGCAGAGCTTGGCCCGGTCATCACGTCTACGGAGAATACACTGTCTCCGTGTCCCTACATCGACATTGGGTAAATTCTTTTCCCTCTCTATCGCCCATTTTTCCTCGCTGCGCCACAATGGGTAGTCGTTCAGGGGATGATACCCAGAGCGGAGGCCCGCGGGCGGAGGTTGAGGCAATGCCCGGTTACATTGACTTAGTCGGACGGGCGTCTACAGTAATGTATGGTGCCTTGAAAGACTGTAGCTCTTGCGGTCTGGAGCTGTCCAAACGGACACTGCTGGAAAACGCCTACATCACATGGACGGAGATAGGCCTGTTCTTACTCTTTGCCGTTATGTGGACGCAGATACGACAAGCGCTGTCAGAATACCTGTTTAAGGTAAATATGCCACACACAGCGCACTCTCCTGTCTCAGCTTTTATCTTCATGTTTTGTTTGTGTGTGTGTGTGCGCGCGCGCGCGTAAGAGAGACAGAGACAGAGAGATGGCAGTCACATGTTCGTTTTTTCGTATCAATGATAAACAATCCCACGGAATTGAATATGAAAACTGATTTAACAGTAGATGAATGCCCACTAGATATTATTGGCCTCGTGGATCCTCTGAGCAGCAAGTCTCTCTCTCTCTCTGTTCTACATTGTAACTCATCTGATGCAAGGGAACAATAGCAGTCAGCCAGGCCGACTGACCTTACTGGCTTACTGTGAAGTGTGAGAGAGAGAAAGAGAGAGACCTTTTGGACTTCTAAAATAATTTTTATTGTCCACTTCAAATGTATTATATACAAAGCCTTACGTCAAGGTAACTTTAAAAAATATATATACATATAGATTTTTCCATGTTGGTGTGAGAGAGACAATATGTGTGTGTGTGTGTGTGTGAGAGAGAGAGAGAGAGAGAGAGAGAAATGTGTGTGTGTGTGTGTGTGAGAGAGAGAGAGAGAGACTGTGTGTGTGTGTGTGTGTGAGAGAGTGTGTGAGAGAGAGAGAGAGAGAATGTGTGTGTGTGTGTGAGAGAGAGAGAGAGAGAGAGTGTGTGTGAGAGAGAGAGAGAGAGAGAGAGAGAGAGACAATATATGTGTGTGTGCATGTGTTTGTGTGCGTGTGATAGACAATACGTGTGTGTGTGTGTGTGTGTGTGCGTGAGTGAGTGAGAGAGGCACTATGTGTGCTGTGTGTTTGTGTGTGTGTGTGGGTGTGTATATGTGTGTGTGAGTGAGAGAGCGAGAGCGGCAGTGTGTGTGTGTGTGTGTGTGTGTGAGTGAGAGTGTTGCAGGGAGAGAGGCCTTGTGTGTGTGTGTGTGTGTGTGTGTGAGTGAGTAAGTGTGTGAGAGTGTGAGAGAGAGAGGCTGTATGTGTGCTGTGTCATCCTCTAATCAGATTAGATCATCGGGCTGGTTTAAGGTGACGGAGTGAGTCAGGAGCAGTGGAAAGCCTTCACCCAGACCTCCCAGCTCACCTGCACACACACACACACTGGGACTGAATGTTAAAACAGGGTCTACCAAACACACACACACACACAGTCTGTGACAGTATATTCTCGGACATACTAACATACAAAAACAATCTTTCTGGCTGTGTGCTTGTCTGTCTGGCTGTCTGTCCGACTGTCTCAAACCCTGGTCCTATCATATCACTGGTACCCTAACCCTATTCAAGCCCTGGTCCTATCATATCACTGGTACCCTAACCCTATTCAAGCCCTGGTCCTATCATATCACTGGTACCCTAACCCTATTCAAGCCCTGGTCCTATCATATCACTGGTACCCTAACCCAAGCCCTATTCACTGCCCTAACCCTATTCAAGCCCTGGTCCTATCATATCACTGGTACCCTAACCCTATTCAAGCCCTGGTCCTATCATATCACTGGTACCCTAACCCTATTCAAGCCCTGGTCCTATCATATCACTGGTACCCTAACCCTATTCAAGCCCTGGTCCTATCATATCACTGGTACCCTAACCCTATTCAAGCCCTGGTCCTATCATATCACTGGTCCCCTAACCCTATTCAAGCCCTGGTCCTATCATATCACTGGTACCCTAACCCTATTCAAGCCCTGGTCCTATCATATCACTGGTACCCTAACCCTATTCAAGCCCTGGTCCTATCATATCACTGGTACCCTAACCCTATTCAAGCCCTGGTCCTATCATATCACTGGTCCCCTAACCCTATTCAAGCCCTGGTCCTATCATATCACTGTCTGGGCATCCACTGAGGAGAGGCAAAGGATGGCGTCTCTGTCGCTCTCCCTGTCCCTCTTTCTCTCTCTATCTCTGTCTAGACCTTTGATCTTCTCTGCAGCTGAGTTCAGTATGTTGGCTCTGAAACAGAGGAACTACTAAAAAGAGTGTGTGTGTGTGTGTGTGTGTGTGTGTGTGTGTGTGTACCTGCGTGCGTTGTAGGGCTCAACGATTAATCGATTTCATATCGAAATTGCGATTTGAGGCAATGCAATTTAGCGTATTTCGATACGATCTTTCAGACCCTCCTACTGTCTCTATGTCTAGAAGGCGAATAGCGACAAATCTAGCTACCTATTAAATCCATCAAGGACAACGTGAGAAATCTATACAAATCGATTGAACTGTCAGTTCTTCCCATGCATTCTGCTCAGGGTAATCTCAGGTTAGAGCGGTCAGCTCTCTCTCCTTCACTCCCTCTCTTAGACCGTGCGCAGGCAGACAGCGTTTCAGGCAGGAGATAATTTACAGAAAGGTGCTTTTATTTTCTAGATTTGTTTTATTACACTGTTTAACTTAACAGTGACAGCTTTTGAGATAATTGTTCTATGTTTGATTGCTCTACGTTTTATGCCAGTATTTAAAACAATACGTATTCATCATTGAAGTCAGTTATGATCCGTGCACTAAAATAGAGGGTACCATTTTGACGGCATCTCAGGTGGTAATGCTCCATCACATGTTTTAAATATATTACACAGTGAATATTGACTAAGCTTTACTTAAAAAATATATATATCGTAAATCAAATCGCAATTGCAATATCTGTCAGAAAAATTGCAATAAGATATTTTCCCCAAATCGTTCAGCCTTAGTGTGTTGTATCTAAAACAGAGGGGAATAGCTAAAGTGTGTGTGTGTGTGTGTGTGTGTGTGTGTGTGTGTGTGTGTGTGTGTGTGTGTGTGTGTGCGCGCGCGCGTGCGTGTACTTCTACCTCAGTGTGTTGTCTCTAAAACAGAGGGGAATATCTAAAGTGTGTGTGTGTGTGTGCGTGCGTGTGTGTGTGCGTGCGTGCGTGCGTGCGTGCGCGTACCTCTACCTCAGTGTGTCGTCTCTAAAACGGGAATAGCTAAAAAGTGTGTGTGTGTGTGTGTGTGTGTGTGTGCGTGCGTGCGCGTACCTCTACCTCTACCTCAGTGTGTCGTCTCTATAACAGGGGAATAGCTAAAAAGTGTGTGTGTGTGTGTGTGTGTGCGAACCTCTACCTCAGTGTGTCGTCTCTAAAACAGAGGGAACTGCTATAAAGAGTTTCGAGTACAGCTGCTTGGGGACGATTTTTGAAGTCGCACTGCTGATTCTTCTATGCTTAGGGATTATTTTTATCCTGCATCTAACTGAGGTAGCTTCTAGTTATGCTCTTATCTGATTAAGCTTTAGGGTTAATGTAAAGCCAGTCGAGGAAGTTTGCTAGCGAACTATAAATGAAGCTAACGTTGCTCACTGAAAGAGAGGAGAACAGTGTAAGGGAGGAACAGAGAGAGTGTAGGAAGAGAGGAGAGACGAGTAGGGATCAGGAGAGGGGAGGAGGGATCAGAGAAAACAGGAAGGAACAGGGGAAGAGGAAGGAATTTCATTTTGCTGAGTCGGCGTCAAGACAGTCAACACACACGCATGCAGGCACGCACACACACAGACGCACGCACGCACGCACACACACACACACCCACACACACACCCACACACACACACACACACGGTCTTAGCCACAACGAAAAGTAATGTGTTTGACCGGTCGTGCGTTTTTCCAGCACTCATCCTACTGTGTCAGGGTTTCTAGTAGACGTGTGTGTGTGTGTGTGTGTGTGGGTAGGTAGGGGTGTGGGTATGTGTGTGAGTGTGTGTGTGTGTGTGTCTGTCTGCCTGTGTATGTTTGTGTGTGTGTGTTTGTGTGTCCATTGATACCCAGAAGGAGAGGCTGTTGCATGACTTCCTTTTGACAGAGTCTCTGTTACATTCCTTGGAAGGCAATTAGCTTTTTTTCTCCTCTCTCCCTATCTCTCCATCTCTCCTCTCTCCTCTCTCCCTCTCTCTCACTCTCCTTCTCTCCCCTTTCCTCTCCCTTCTCCCTCTCCTCTCTTCCTCTCTCCTCTCCTCTCTCTTCTCTCCCCTCTCTCCTCTCTTCCTCTCTCTCTCTCCCTCTCTCCTCTCTCCATATCTCTCTCTCTCTCTCTCTCTCCTCTTTCTCTCTCCATCTCTCTCTCCTCTCCCTTTCTCTCTAGCTCTCTGCCTCTCTCTCTCCCTCCCTCCCCCTCTCCTCTCTGGTCTAGGAGGAAGGCAATGCATGTTTCTCTATCTACCACCATCCCTTCCTCTCTCTCTCTCTCTCTCTCTCTCTCTCTCTCTCTCTCTCTAGCTTCTCTATAATTACAGCTATATATAACGGTATCCTTGAATCCAGTGATATTTTAAACAGTATGCATATTGTTGATGGGTCAGGCTTTCTTGACCTGTGATGTTCCTTCTGAAGACAATCATTAAACACGTGTGTGTGTGTGTGTGTGTGTGTGTGTGTGTGTGTGTGTGTTTGCACGTGTGTGTGTCTAAATGTTTGTTTATGTTTGTGTGTATGTGTTTGTTTATGTTTGTGTGTTTGTGTGTGTGTGTGTGTGTGTGTGTGTTTGCATGTGTATGCGTAGACCCACACGTGCGCGCACACAGACACACAGGCACCCACTGTGTGGTAGCAGCAGCCTGCCTGAGGGGGGTGGGTCGTTGCATTATGGATGCCAGCCATCTGTGTTATCAGCTGACTGGAGGGCTGCTTCTCAGCATGGAGAACAGACTGCTCTCTCTCTGTCTCTATGTCTGTTTCTCAATTTCAATTGCAATAGGCTTTATTGACGTGAAATACTGTATCGTAATTATTGTCAAAGCATTGGTCTCTCTATGTCTCTGTATGTCTCTCTATGTCTCTCGCTCTCTGTCTGTCTTTCACTATGTCTCTCTGTCTCTCCCGCTCTCTCCTTCTTTCTCTCTCTTTCTCTCTCTCTTTCTCTCTCACTGTTCTCCAAGAGTTGTCTAGTTACCCATCAACTAGATTCTCTCTCTCTCTCTTTAACCTTTGAACTCTCCTGGTGTCTGTCGGGTCACCGTGTTCCCATGACGAGGAAGCTGCCTTTCTTCTTCTTGAACCGTAATCTAAAATGATATGCACGTCTCAGGGTCCCTGTCTATCTGTCTGGCAGGCTGGCTGGCTGGCTGGCTGGCTGGCTGGCTGGCTGGCTGGCTGGCTGGCTGGCTGGCTGGATGACTGACTGACTGACTGGCTGGCTGGCTGGCTGGCTGGCTGGCTGGCTGGCTGTCTCCAGAGTTTGAAAGAACTCACAGGGCAAATCAGAACTGGCCTTGTTCAGTCCTCGCTTCATTGGCCAACAGTGCACCAATTACAGTAACAGCGTTAGCAGCTATTTCCTGTCACACCGTGGTTGATGTTAAATCACATGATCACGTCTAGAGGGACTATCACAGTAGAACACGGGGTGACACGCCCACAACATTATAGCTCTGAGTGTGTGTGTGTGTGTGTGTGTGTGTGTGTGTGTGTGTGTGTGTGTAAACCACTTAGAGTACAATCATTGAACCTGACACCCCAGAGAGAGAGGCTATTAGACTTCAAAGTATGGTCAATACTTTCACACACACACACACACACACACACACACACACGCTCCTAACGACACGTACACACACACACACACACATACACTCCTAACGACACATACACACATACACACCCCTAACAACACGCACACACACATACAAACGCCCCTAACAACACGCACACACACACACACACACATACTTCTTACACCATGCACATACACTCTAGTCCCCTTTATAGCTTTCTCCCTCTCTTTCCTCTCTCCTTATCTCTTTCCCTCTCTTTCTGCCACCATCCCTCTCTTAATCTAGCTCTTTTTCCCAACCTCCTCCCCCCTTAATCTATCAATCCTTGGTTCCACTGTGTGTGCTAATTCAACACAGAGTTTCTGTGAGTAGTTTTTCACCTCCTTAAGTTCAATAAGCAGTAACTAACTCCAACCCTTCTCTGGACCGCATCTCCCAGGCTGCACCACAGCAGCCAGTCAGTCATATGAGGTCACAGAGAGGTAGCAGACAGTAGTCATGTGATTCCAGGGTTGTGTCACTCAAACGGGTCCTCACAGAATGGACTGCTGTACATGTGGTTTGGGACGAGAGTACAGACACATTGATCTAAGTCAGAGAGAAAGTTCAAGTGTCTTCACTTCCTGTTTTCCCTGGGTCAAGAATGCTCGACTGTCATCAATGATCCAATCAGAGACTAGTGTTGTTGCTACTGCATTTACACTACATTTACATTACATTCATTTAGCAGACGCTTTCATCCAAAGCCACTTACAAAAAATTGTGCCTACAAAAAGATAATGGTAAAAACTACAAGTCAGGTAGAGAACATAAGTGCATCCCTGACTTAATCATCTAGATAAGACCTAAGCAAGTGCTACATTAGACATCAGGATAAATTAACAAAACCTTCACAAACCTACTACAACAAAAATTCTGAGTGCAACCAATTACGTGGTATATCAAGTAGAAGTGCTTGGTAGACGCAATGTCACATTCAAGAGCCGAAGTTCAGTTGAAACAAGTGAGTCTTCAAGTTTCGGCAGAAAGTGAACAAAGATGTTGCAGTCCTAATGTTTGTGGGGAGGTCATACCTCCACTGAGGGACAAGGACAGAGAAAAGTCGTGAACGAGGTGCCAGGCTGTCCCTTTCACGAAGTGAGGGGGCAACAAGGTGACATCCAGTGGCAGAGCGCAGTGGTCGGGACGGGGTGTAGGGTCTGAGCATCCAGTGGCAGAGCGCAGTGGTCGGGACGGGGTGTAGGGTCTGAGCATCCAGTGGCAGAGCGCAGTGGTCGGGACGGGGTGTAGGGTCTGAGCATCCAGTGGCAGAGCGCAGTGGTCGGGACGGGGTGTAGTGTCTGAGCATCCAGTGGCAGAGCGCAGTGGTCGGGACGGGGTGTAGGGTCTGAGCATCCAGTGGCAGAGCGCAGTGGTCGGGACGGGGCGTAGGGTCTGAGCATCCAGTGGCAGAGTGCAGTGGTCGGGACGGGGTGTAGGGTCTGAGCATCCAGAGGCAGAGCGCAGTGGTCGGGTCGGGGTGTAGTGTCTGAGCATCCAGTGGCAGAGCGCAGTGGTCGGGACGGGGTGTAGGGTCTGAGCATCCAGTGGCAG
>JAPMUY010001586.1:22500-185000 GCA_026901105.3 Galaxias olidus | reverse complement strand
GGGAGCCTACTATTAGGCCAGATAAAGATAAACATTTAATCAAGTCAGGAAGCAAGGGAATGACTTGCAAGTTGAATAGTGGCCTGCAGTTTGACATCCTATAATCTTGTTTGATACTTTGTTTTATGTTTATGGATGGATTATTAATATGGAATTATTCCAGAGTGTAATGTATGAGAATGCATGGGATCGTTTTAAGACATGGTTTAGGGTTAGGTTTAGTAACGTTAATAATGTATACAAAGACTAATTTATCTCAATATAGGCCTCTAAGAATGTCGAATGACCTGCAGAGTGATTGAGAAATTGTTTTATTGCCCTATTTATACCATTCAACTTTTTTTTATACAATCGCCCTTCTCTTGGTCTGTAAGCCTGTGTTCTTTTGTCGTGGCATACTGCGCTTTTCATATGTTAAACAATTCCATTTTGCCATTTTGTTTACAGTTGCTTGCCTCTTTTTTTGCCTCTGGAGAGTGTCCTGTGGCTCTTCTGTTCTCCCTCTCTCTTTTCTATCTCTTCTTAGATGGTTGCCCTGGAGCAGTTGATTCGGGGAAGTGGTTAAATTTACATGCAAATGGTGCCAAAATACCAGTCATTCAGGCCGCTAATTATACCGATGTTAGTACGGTGACTTGCTGACATCACACTGTTCATTAGCATCAAGGGTGGGGGGAGTTTAAGAGAGGGGGAGGTGTTCGGACCAGACGACAGTAAGCTTGGCTGTTCGGTCATTCAGACAGTTGCAAGCGAGCGGAGCAAGTCTCTTTGCTTAGCGGTCCGTTCTTTTGCGCACAGAAGGAGTCTCCATGGATCACCGCTTAACTTTCTGAACATTGTGGTCTAATCTTTTAGAGAACATTTGGGTTTTGGTTCGTTAGGATTGATCAGGATTGCATGCGCGTTTGGGGAAAGTAACTGACGGATAATCGTGAAAGTTTGTTTTTCTTTAGTCTACATACCTCACTTCGAAGTATTTGGGTGCCCCTATAATTTATTTGTGAAGAAAGGTTTTTTGTGTGTTTGCGGAAGAGAACGTGTGGAATTGAACAGTTGGCGACTTTGCAGAGAAACCCTGTGAGCGAGAGTGGAGTGTTTCGTCGCAAAGCCGTGGCGCAGGGATGGTGTGAAAAAGCTTACAATGAGGAGCGTGTGTTTTAAATCTACCATTGCTGAGAGCAGGGCACTGTACCCTCTCTCTCGTACTCTGTAATAAGGTAAGCCTATGAAGATTGCATTCATTTCCCAATGCTCTGCTTGTCTTGTTGCAAGCTGTTGTTTGCACAGCTGATCCTGCTACTGGCGCTTCTTGTTAATAACAAACATTGTTAAATAAATATCGGTGGTTGCGTTTACAAAGTACATTTCTTCCTCTTTTCAAGAGATACCAATATTGCAGAAATAGCAGCTATGCAGCCTACTTCGGAAATATAAACAATGCAGTTAGTATATAGCCTACACGGCATTGAAAATAACGCTAAAAGTTAAATGGCTTTGAATTTTCTACGTTTTCTTTTGAGTCTCATGCTAAATAATAATAATAAAGTTTCTCTTTGGCTAAACATACGTTCTTGGTTTTTAACCATGAAGGTATAGCCTAATAGAATACAATCCAATTGTGCAATGCGGTTATAGCAGTAAACAGAATCGTCTGAAGTAGTTGTCCTCTCTGCCCTGCTATGACTGAGTAATAGACTTACTCAGATCCTTTTACTCTCTCTCTCTCTCTCTCTCTCTCTCTCTCTCTCTCTCTCTCCCTGCGGTGCAATGGTCAGGCTGACCAGAGCTTTTCAGTAAGATTAGTCTTTGTTGTGTCGCTTCAGTGGTCTGGTTTGCCGCTGAGATTGAGTCGGTGTAGGTCACTTTGGATTAGCATACGAACGGACTAACGGGTGAATAATGAATAATGCGACTTGATTTCGGCAGCTGGCTGAAGGGGTCAATGGGCAAACGGCTGTATCAGTCTGTCTCCCCCCTAAAATAGACATCGATCCCATTGACAGGATCTAATAGGAGTTGTTCCTTATTCTGTATTTGCACTATGGCTATACAAGAGTCCTAAATGATAGGAGGACAATACCTGGTATTTCCTCCACTAAAACTGTGAGGGCTGGTTCTGTGGATGACAGTTAGTTTGGTTTATTCCAGGACCCCTCTAGAAAGACAGGCATCCAAGGCCTTCAGTATCTGCTGTTTGTTAGCAAACGTGCTGGTAATTTGCACAGATGGGCCATAAATCACAGAAAAACATTGTGTCTCTTCTGTTCTGTTGAACTCACAAATCAAGTTTGTTGGAAAGCCTGAACTACCCCCCCCCCTTTCTTCTTCTTCCCTTCTTTCTATACAAAGTAGCAAGGGTTTATGAATCAAGCCAACACTTATGAATCAGTGACATGGTGTTGGTCTCGGCCATGAAGTATTCCAAGTTGAAAAGCATCCTTGACATGATTACATTGCATTACATTAGCCCTGTCCTCTTTATCGCTAAGGCCCTGCAAAAAACCAGCACTGATCATTCAAATGTGACACAGAAACAGTGGTGAGATCACACACACACACACACACACACACACACACAGCTTTGTCTCACCTCTCACTGTAACACTGGGTTTGATTCAACTTCTTTTTCTTAGACATCCCTGTGTGTGTGAGGTTAATAATTGTGTGGGTCTTTTGTTAGCTGTGCACTAGCTTGTGTGTTGTATGTGTGTGTGTGTGTGTGTGTGTGTGTGTGTGTGTGTGTGTGTGTGTGTGTGTGTGTGTGTGTGTGTGTGTGTGTGTGTGTGTTATTGTTTTCAGGTGGCTGTTTGTCACGGAAGAGATTATGATTTATTGCGGCAGGTGGACGCTGTGCTAATCTCTATCAGAGGGAACTTATTGGATCTGGGTCTCGGTAATAGCTGCTAATAGGAGGCCCCATTTGTTCAGTTGGATTCTTGTCAGGAGATAGTGTTATCTATATATAAAGCCTTACTGTAAGCCTTGCCAAAGTATGGCAAAACCAGGACCTGAAAAAATGTATATTTAAACACGATAAGACATTTAAAGCACTGCACATAATTGTCAACTTTACAAAGAGTAAGTTGTATTCTCTCTCTTTCCCTCTTTCTCTCTCTCTCTCTCTCTCTCTCTCTCTCTCTCTCTCTCTTGCTCTGTCTCTGTCTCTCGCTCTCTCTCTCTCTCTCTGTCTCTCTCTCTCTCTCTCTCTCTCTCTGTCTCTCTCTCGCTCTCCTCCTTTCTGTCTCTCTCTCTCTGTCTCTCTCTCTCCGTCTTCCCTATAATATTTCTGAGAAAAATAATGTTTTTGAAGGAAGGAAGAAAGAGAGGGGAACTTAGCCGTCTTTTGCACCCAGCTGCTCTGCCTTCTCTCGTCTCTTCAGCCCCATGCTCCTTTTGCCTGTGCTTTCCAGTGCTGCCTTTGAAACGGATGGGATTTTAATAGGACAGTCCTGAATGATGCCATGGAAAAGATACCTCGGTTTGGGGAGCTGCGTTGGAATTAGAGTGAAATGGGGTTTCTGGTGGATTTCACATCAAACCCCACCGTGGCTGCACCAAGGACTGGCTTTGGCATACACTCAAATAGGATTTTCAGATGGTGAAGTTTAATTCGGGAACTTTTAGAGGCTCTGTTTTCTTAGCAAAGCTTAGTCTTTTAGGCTGTTAAAGTGGTTTTGTTTGTGCTTCAATGCAATTTTCCATTTTATTTGTCCCCGTTCCCACTCCCTCTCTCACTTTGTAAGCCACTTAATGGCATGGTGACTTCAATTTGAAGGATGCTTCGAAAATCTGTAACTTAGTCGGCCAACTTTTGTTTAGACCTTCACGAACAAACACGTTGATTGGCCGTTTGTCTAGCCATTTAAAACCCAAACCATTTATCTTTCTAAAAAAAGAAACGTATCAGTGAGTAGGTGACACTCTAAACAGCCCTGTTGCCATAGTTACGGGGGCTGATTCAGACAACACGGCTCGAGATAATTAACCCAGCGCTGTGAATGATTGTCCTCTTACATCACAGTCACGGAGATTACTGTTTGGCAAAACATATCCTCACATTCTTTCCCCCCCCCCCCCCCCCCCCTCCCCCCCCAGGTAGACCAATGCAGCGCGGGCATTCACGTCCCCTAGAGAGTGGAAGGTCAACGATGCTTTGAAAGGAAACGGCCCACTTCGCTTCCCGATGTCTTTTTTCTTCTTCTTCTTCTTTTGAACGGCGGAGTTTCTTTTTTTAATGAGGCGTCGGTTATGTACTTGACTGGTATTTTCCAGAGCTTTCAATCCCCCCCCCCCCTCACTAATTGAAATCATGTAGATGACAAAGGAAACATGGTCTGTTTCATTCTGCCTGGATGGCAAGGGGGGTGGGGGGGGGGGGGGGGTTTTCAAGGCATGTGTTTAAGGCATGTTGTAAATCACAGGGATGGCCTAAGAAACAGGCCCCATAGAACCGCCCCTGCCAAGAGTGAGGGAGATCAGATATGTATGGGGTGAATCACTGGAGAATCCTCTACATGCTGTACATCTGGATAAATGGAAGGAGAGAGAGCGAGAGAGAAAGAAAAAAAATATATAAAGAAAGACTTAAGTGTAGTTCCAGTGAGGACAAGATGGCGGGATGAGAGGGAAGTCAAAGGTAAATACTGAAGAATCATTGAAAAGGAAAGGGCCGTAAAGTCTTCCCATGTCCAGTTCCCGAGGGCCAGGAGAAAAGTGGGGTTATGGCCGAGGCAGCTTCGGTTTGCCAACGAGCAGGAATGCGATGTGGAATGCTTGCCTTCGGTTCCACTGTGCTTTCTGTGGGCTATTTTTAAACCCCTATCTCCAAGCTGCTCGCCATCCACATAGGCAGAATGAACCGGTTGCCACCTGGTAGCTTGCTGAATGAGTGGGTGACGTGCGCCTAATTTCTGTGTTAGATTTGTATTTATTTCATATATTTTTTTGAGGGAGAGAGGGGGGGGGGCGGGATTTCTCTGAACCGACCTCCCGTCGCTCCTAGTTTGTGCTTGTTTGTTTGTTTGTTTCTGTGTACGTGTTGGTGGATGAATGAGAGAGATAGAGGAGGGAAGCTAAACAGAATTAAGTAGAGCTAGTTAGCCAGTGTGTGTGCGTGCGTGCGTGCGTGTGGCTACTGTTAATCACCCATACGTTAAGCCAGCCCGGGGGAAATGGCTGTTTTGCGATGAGGGGGACTCGGTGGTGGCTCGCCCCAGGCTACAGTGCCACACCGATGGGAAAGGCTCACAGGCTCAACCCCCTCCACTGCCTGCTGATGACTGGATCCATGGACCATTTACCACCTCCATCAATATTCATACGATTAATATTACGGTGGTGCAGAATTTATATTATCCGTTAATATTCATACAGTTGGTTGGGGGAGTGCATAGCTTGCAGCAACAGGGGTTGATTGCCCCTGCTCAAGGTTATGCTGGGCATCCTTTCTGCCTAAGCAATGTTGTATGACTCTGGTTTTACAGAGCTAGTTGGAGGTGCATGTGTTTGCAGTCCTTTAGGTCCCAAAGGCCGCTTTTAAAAACCAAGTAAAGCATGACATGTTCCATAAAAGGTTTAAACAACATACAAAAAATGTATTGATACCATGAAACAATTTGATCGTATGTATTGGTTCTCTTTACAGATTGAGCATACTCTTTTAATATTAATACCAAAATGTTTTGCTCTGGAATTGGCTTCTCCATATCAAATCCCTAGCAACTGTGTCAGTCAGTCAGTCAGTGAGTAGATAAGTCAGTCAAGTCAGTCAGTAAGTCAGTCAGTCAGTATGTAAGTCAGTCAGTATGTAAGTCAGTCAGTCCATCAGTGAGTAGGTAAGTCCTTCAGTCAGTCAGTCAGTCAGTCAGTGAGTGGATAAGTCCTTCAGTCAGTCAGTCAGTCAGTGAGTAGGTAAGTGCTTCAGTCAGTCAGTCAGTAGGTAAGTCCTTCAGTCAGTCAGTCAGTGAGTAGGTAAGTCCTTCAGTCAGTCAGTGAGTATGTAAGTCAGTGAGTAGGTAAGTCCGTCAGTCAGTGAGTATGTAAGTCAGTAAGTATGTAAGTCCTTCAGTCAGTAAGTATGTAAGTCCTTCAGTCAGTCAGTAGGTAAGTCCTTCAGTCAGTCAGTAGGTAAGTCTTTCAGTCAGTCAGTGAGTATGTAAGTCAGTAAGTATGTAAGTCCTTCAGTCAGTCAGTAGGTAAGTCCTTCAGTCAGTCAGTGAGTATGTAAGTCAGTGAGTCGGTAAGTCAGACGGTCTATGCGCCTTAACAATCCTAACTCACTCTGCAATGCAGCCCTCCTTTAAGGCGGTCTGAGAATGTAATTGGATTGTCTCCTTGTTTCGGCTGCCCAAGGGGGCAGGAGAAGTTATTAGGACACAACCTGGTGGCCACCCACGGTATCCCGCCTGTCTAGGGGGTCCACGGCACCTGGGGCACACGGCGATGCTTACTTTTATTCATCGTACATGTGAGCTTAACTTAGTGATTTTAGAATTGAAAATGCTTAAATCATTTAGTTACACACAGAGAACACTCTCACATGGACACACGTTCATATAAGTGGTTGTACTTTTGAATCTTAAACGTGTTTCTTGGTTTTGTTTATCACAATTTAATGAATTTTCAAGCCGCTCTTTATGGAGTAGAGTACTGCGCTTTCATTGAATATTACCAAAAATGTTTTAAGTCCCTCTGGAAATGATGTGTCAAACACTCAGATATTTTTCATATTATTTTTGGGCGGATCAGTGTGATTGAGAGTGGTGTGCTGTACTGTCTTAGCATCTGTCAGCGTTTGAAACAAACCTTGTGGACACAGAGGGTAGATGAGAGAGAGAGCGCGAGAGAGAGAGAGAGTGTGTGTGTGTCTGTGTGTGTGTGTGTGTGTGTATGTTTACAGTACTGCGTTCCATCAACTCTCTGTAGCTACCATCTAGTCACTTCCCTGTGCCTGTTTGTAATTACGTCCTCACTCCAAGTGCCCAGAGGATTGTGGGGGATAGAGTATGTGCTGCAAAGAAGTACAGCATGCAGCCTTGTCACAGGAGCTCTAACCTTTGACCTTTGTGTGAAGTTTGCATTCTTTACATTATAATTGGTTTTCATGGAGAGCCTGAGACCTCAGAGCTGTGAACATAAGTCTAAACATTCTCTTTTTATAAAGAGCTACTATTTATACTATTATTTTTTCCCTTTATTTCTTGAAGAAATATCTCAGTGAAATAGCTCTATCTTTTACTAATGAAATGTTGTCCTTGTCTCTTATCTCACCTTTTTTTGTTTTCTCCCACTCTCTACTTTAGCTTATTACATCACTTGGTGTTTGTCAAAATAACTCTCACACGCCGTAAGACAAAAAGTCTATTCCTGACCACTCTTTCTTCTTCTTCACTTGTGTCCGGCAGGAAGATCTGTGTCCACTGTAAGTGCCGCCGTGAGGAGCATGTGGTGACGGCCATGCCTGTGGAGATGGAGAAGACCGTCACCAAGCTGATGTACGACTTCCAGAGGAACTCCACGTCAGACGACGACTCTGGCTGTGCCCTGGAGGAGTACGCCTGGGTCCCCCCGGGACTCAAACCTGAACAGGTAGCTAAGCTAACCTACACTATTACAGAACTATAGCATTAACTCAAACCTGAACAGGTAAATTAGCTAACCCACACGAATAAAAGACCGGCAGTAACTCAAACCTGAACAGGTAACTAAGCTAACCTACACTATTACAGAACTATAGCATTAACTCAAACCTGAACAGGTAGCTAGACCACTCCTTCTGTGAAAAACAGCAGACTCTTGAAGACTTTATTTGAGCTAGAGGATAACATGTTATACGTATATATAAAATGTAAATGGCAGTGCACGACAGTCACCGACTGCATCATTAACCTCAGCATGTAATCCTGAATGTACCCTCCTGATTAATATTCGGGATGGACACGACCTTACCCAGTCATAATGGAGACTGGGTCTTCAGGCTTGTGGAGAACCGACACGGATTATGAGGCCCTATTGGCTTACATTAATCGCTCGTTATTTCCACCAGCAAAATGTTTACGACGGATTTCATCAGCCCCATACCGCCAGCCCGTCTTAAGCCTGGCTAATACACAAACACATTATATGGCCTGTGCACATCCCAGAAAATCCCCTTTTACCCCTTGTTGACTGTTGGCGTGCATACGTTGCCAGGTTGTCAGCTTTTTTTCTTCTTTTATAGGACAATGAAAGTGTTTTATGGATGTGAGTTTCATTCCGTTGATGAGCTGAGAGCAAGCCTTATTGCCTGCCCAACGAGGTGGTCAATATGCTGTTAGCTCGGGCCGCCCCATGCATCGCCATCGCCAGAGGCTGAGCACAGCTATTTTTCACTTCCCTCTCCCAGGGGGCCGCATGTGACCTCGAGTCAATTAAGGACTCACTCTCAGCAAAAAGCTTTGGCTCAAGCAGGGGCAACTCAGCACAGCCAAGATGGAGGCTGGAGAGGGAGCTTGATAGAAGAAGAATTAGCGGAATTAGTCGGTGTGTGTTACACTTTTCTAAGGATTTCTGCCTAAAATAAACAAAGAAAAGTGGCACATGTTGTAAAACAAAGCCATTATCAGCCGGTGCATTTGACAGGAGTACATTTTCTTCAGAGTAGAGTAGCTACGGCATCCCTGTACAGCGGCTCTGTTGTTCTCAGCCTGACACAGTGGTCTGTCAAGCTGTGGAAACATGTTGTTTGACCTCTGAGAGAGAAGGGGCGAAAGGCAGCCGCTCGCGGAGCTTTTCAACACCCGACCCCCCGCTGCTGGTCGGCAAAACAGGAGACCACGAGAGGGAAAGAAAAGGGGGTGAGATAAAGGCAGAGAAGGGGAGAGAGGAACAAAAGAGAAGTGAGTATGGTAAACGGTGATGAATAGGAGGACGATCGTCTGGATCTAGGCTCCGGGTTTTAGGTTTCTCCGCAGGGAGCCAGCTTCAGTGGCCTGGAAGGTGAGGGTTAAAGGAGGTGACCGTTCACCCTGGACTGGTGTCCGATCACATCCACTATGTAACGCTAGACCAGCGCTGTTCAATCAAAGAAGACATCCAGATTGTATCCACAGCGTCCACCCTGCGTAACATTCCTTTCTCGAGGAAAATAATATTTACTGGCTTGATTTGATCAAGTTCGCCGATGATCTCACTAGTCTTGGACTTTTTCGTCTCCTCAAATCACACGCATTGTCGTGAAACAACAGCGAGTTGCCAAGTCTGACCCAAGTCCTCTATAGTGTCCAAAAGACACTCTGTGAAGATAGACATATTTGAGTGTGCTGTGTGTGTGTGTGTTGTGGGGGGGGGGGGGCTTTATTGGTCTACGGAAGGCCCCAGCCAACACACACACTCTTTCACCATCTCTCTCGCTCTCTCTGTTTGTCAGAGCTAATACAAAGTAAAGGGGTTGCCAGGATACGATGAAGGGAGGCCAACTATTTAACTAAAGCCGGCCGCTGTGTGCATCCATCGGTCTTGTCTGCCTGTTTGTTTATATGACCGCCCGTCTGTCTGTCTATCCGTTTCCCTAAACGACCACGTCTGTAAAACCTGAAACTTTTCCGCACCAAATAGCTTTCTCTCTCTCTCTCTCTCTCTCTCTCTCTCTCTCTCTCTCTCTCTCTCTCTCTCTCTCTCTCTCTCTCTCTCTCTCTCTCTCTCTCTCTCTCTCTCTGGTAGCCTGCTCGATCCCACTGTGTTCCCCGCAGTGACGGGAGATGTAACAGCAAGTTGTGGCAAGTGCTGATCGTTTCGCTGCCCTCCGTTAAGAAAGGTTGAATAAATCACAGTTGAGGAAAAGGTACATTTATTGGGCAATAGGGAAGTAGACCAAACTACAGGACCCACACTTTCCTCTGCTTGTTGTACCCGGGGCCGCTATGCCGCTCCGGCCTCATGCTGCATCCAGTCAGACCGTGACCACACATAGAAACCAGCTGTGAGGAAACGTTCACTCCCGTCCAGCAGTCACTCATACGCCGAGCCCTGCTATTTCCCCCCCGCCCTTTAAAAACACCTCTCTCTCTCACGGTCTCTCTCCCTCTCTCCCTCTCTCTCTCTCTCTCTCTCTCTCTCTCTCTTTCTGTTTCCAGCTCGGTCTGTTTCTGATTACTGTTATTATCGTCCCAAGCTGATCCCCTGACAAGCTCTCAGGGTCGTGTGTCCTGTTAGGACCTTGTGTTTGTGTGTGTGTGTGTGTGTGTGTGTGTGTGTGTGTGTGTGTGTGTGTGTGTGTGTCTACCCCTCTGATCTTTTCCTCTCAGCGATGTTTGTACCAGAGTAGGGGTTTCATGTATGATCAATGCTCTGAGGTTTATCCAAGTGTGTTTTGCATTGGACTTTTTCCTTAAAATGTGTGTTTGTTTGTGTGTGTGTGTGTGTATCTGGCGCTGTTCTCTGTGATTATTAACCAGTGCTGGACCTAAGTTAGTCTTGGATAAAGTATTCAGAGGTCCCCGAGCGCCTCCTTGCTTTGCTGGACACCAATCCCTCATGCCTGGGCCTCCACATACCAAATACATACACACACACACACACACACACACACACACCTACACACTTGAAGCCAACACAAGCAGAGGAGGAGGAATTGGGTTACACTTAGAACAAGGCGACACTGCTCTCTGGAAGACTTACAGATCCGTCCCACAACAAGCAGGCTGATCATTTTCATTCCAAGGAGCGTCGTCAGTTCCCTCATGGCCAGAAACAGACCCTACTGCTGCAAAGTTTCGATAGACAAGCACAAAGCTTCGGGATCTGAGATGGGCTTTCAGGCTTCTTGATGCGACTGTGGATGGTTTTTGGTCGAGGGCAGTGTGTGTTCTGTAACCCTTAAGTAACACTTTCGAATCGACTGTCGGTCGCCGTGGTCTAGGTTGATCTGTTTAAGTCTGCAGGCGTGCAGGAGTCAATCTGCAGCCAAGGACACCGCTGATAGGCTCCAGTGCTTAGAGCCATTCTCTGGATGGATAGGCTATTAAGACGGGGCTTGTCTGCGGCCCTCTCTGGCCATCACATATTGATTATCTATTTCTGCATTACCCCTTGCCTCTCTCTCTCACGGTCGCTCTCTCGCTCTCTCTCTTTCACTCTCTCTCTCTCTTTTTTCCCTCGGTTCTCCGTTTCCTTTCTCCTCCTCTGTCTCCCACACTAGCCTGCTTTACCCTTCTACCCCTTACTCTTACTCTCTCTCTCTCTCTCCCCCACAGTTGTATCTTTGCCTCTCCCTGACACACCCTTTCACACGTCTCCCCGTCCCACCCATCTCGCTCTCCTTTCCGACCTTTGACCCTGCAGGGCCTGTAAACGCTCTGGCCTCCCATGGCGGCCAATGACCTCGGGAGTCATTCTCATTCACCCGTCCTTCATCTGGGCCTGGTCCCCCCATGTGCCCTGTAATGGAGAAGAGAGACTGCAATAAATGGCTCGAAAATGGCATTCATTGTTCATTGTGGGCCTCCATAATTTAAAGTATGTCAGATAAAATTTTGAACAGTTAGATTATCTTAAATCATCCTGTCAAACACACACGCACGCTAAAGCAATTAAGTGTGTGTGTGGGTGTGTGTGTGTGTGTGTGTGTGTGTGTGTGTGTGTGTGTGTGTGTGTGTGTGTGTGCGTGTTCGTGTGCGTGTCACGGACGGGGAGGAGTTGATGATACATTCCCTCCCATGTGTCAGTGTGAGGGGAGGGGTGCGAGGCCAGATTCCATTAAGTCTGGATCGGTGGTCCATAAATCAAAGGGATGGTGAATGTGTGTGTCCTGGGGTGTGTGGGGGAGGACCTTTCTTTGAAGACATATACACTCTGTCTTGGACTTCCAATGCATAACAACAATCAGGAATTTGAAAGGTTCAGCGAGGAGTTTTTATTTATTTATAAAACGCTCACACTGAAAATCAATGAATATTTCTGTAGTACTTCTGTATCATAACATCTCTCTCTCTCTCTCTCTCTCTCTCTCTCTCTCTCTCTCTCTCTGCGCTCTCCCCCCCCCCCCCCACCCCCGGCTCGGTTCCAGGTCCACCAGTACTACAGCTCCCTGCCCGAGGACAAGGTGCCCTATGTGAACAGCCCTGGAGAGAAGCACCGCATCAAGCAGCTCCTCCACCAGCTGCCCCCGCACGACAATGAGGTGAGTCCCCTTACTGCCCTCGGGACACCCTGAAGGGCACGGGTGGGGGAAGGATGGGGGCAGATGTAGGCAGGAGAGAGTTTGTCTTGGGGTTCTTAATCTAGGATGATCTGGGTTGATGGAGAGAAGCGGTTTGGAAATGCGTGTTTGTGTGTGTGTGTGTGTGTGTGTGTGTGTGTGTGTGTGTATGTCTAACTGCCCCTCGGGGATGCTCTTGTCCCCCAGGTGCGCTACTGCAACACATTGGACGAGGAGGAGAAGCGGGAGCTCAAGCTCTTCAGTAACCAACGGAAACGGGAGAACCTGGGCCGCGGCAACGTGCGTCCGTTTCCCGTGACGATGACTGGGGCCATCTGCGAGCAGGTACGGATGTCTTCCCCAGATTTAGTCCCCGTTCCATTCCCTCGGGCGTTCCTTTCTCCGCTTGTTTCTGAAAGGTTGTTTTTATTCTGATCATCTTCGTCTTCCTCATAGCATTGAGCGTCACACGGCTAGGATAGCTGCTGGCATTTCGGGCCGCTGTTGTGATTCGCGGTCTCCTTCTTCGCTTGACATTTAAGGGCAGGCTAAAGGATGGTCAGACACAACACATAGATGACCTTGTCTCCTGCGCGTGATAGGTGACAGAGGTGTCTTATTTCTCAAGGGTCTTTAGGCATCTGCGTGTGTGTGTGTGTGTGTGTGTGTGTGTGTGTGTGTGTGTGTGTGTGTGTGTGTGTATGAACACAGAGACAGTCTTTATCAGCTCCAATCGTCTGTGCACCAGACTTGAAGTCGCGCTGCTGACGAAGCCGTGGATGCCTTGAAGCCGCCCACACTTTATGTAATCCCCAACGTAACATGGACGCCCGAACAAACAAACTGTGGCTCTCGCCTCATGCCCTCATGTTTGAACGCACCATGAACCCACAAAAAACAACAGAACCCTTTCACACTTTCACACAGAGTAGCCTGTGAAACATTTATGGTGTGGCCCGTGTTTGAAGGGGAGGTATACAGAGCAGCACAATGGACAGAATGTTTCTTGATCACGGAGTGAACACACTTCCTGGTACTGGACTGTTGTGTTTGTGTACCGCGTGTGTGTGTGTCTGTGTGTACCTGTTTAAGGGATGGCGGTTCCTCCTCATCAGCAGGCAGCCATGCCAAACACAAACACACCACACACACAGGAGTGTGTGAGGGAGCCGATTGTTCTGAGAGTGTGTATTGATTGAATCCCCTCCCCCAACGCACTGTGTAGAGAGAACCTGATTGTAACTCTCTCTTTCTCCCTCCTCCCCCTGTTCTCCTCCTCCCCCTGTAAATCTAATCCACGCCCTTCCTCCCGCCCTCCCTCCATTTCTCTCTTTTCTACCACCCGTCTTGTCGGCTCTCCTCCTCTCCGACATCCCTCACTTAACCACTCACTCATCCATTTTACTTCTCCCTTCTATACCTAACCTTTAACCCCCCCTTTCCCTCCCTCCATTACCTACCCATTCAACCCCCCCCCTCTCTTTGTCGCTCTGTCTCTCCCTTTTCCTCTCTCTCTCTTTCTCTCTCTTTCGCTCTGTCTCTCTCTCTCGCTCTCTGTCTCGCTCTCTCTGTCCCTCTCTTTTTCTCTCTCTTTGTCTATCTCTCTCTCTCTTCCTCTGTCTCTCTGTCTCTCTCTCTCCTCTCTCTCTCTTCTCTCTCTCTCTCTCTCTTTTCTTCTCTCTCTCTCTTTCCTTCTCTCTCTCTGCCCTTCAGTGCGGTGGGCAGATCAACGGCGGTGACATTGCGGTGTTTGCGTCGCGGGCGGGCCACGGGGTGTGCTGGCACCCGGGCTGCTTCGTGTGCAGCATGTGTGACGAGCTGCTGGTGGACCTCATCTACTTCTACCAAGAGGGGAAGATCTACTGCGGCCGGCACCACGCCCAGCGCCTCAAGCCCCGCTGCTGTGCCTGCGACGAGGTACACACACACACACACCTTCTGTGTCATTCGGCAAACTACAAACCCAAAGTGTCCCTCTGTTAAACACATGCACATTTCAAACACACACACACCACCCGCTCTCTCGCACACATTATCGCTTATACAGTGGAGTGCAGACAGACACTTTCACTCTGTCACACACACACACACACACACACTTTTTGACAGTACGTGAGTACTGGCAACGCGCCTGCTTATCTAGGTACAGTCGAACTATTTATGTCATGTCTATCTCCTCAGCTCACACTCTTACATGTTTGAACATATGAAGTACGTGCTCAGCTCAATGCCAAGCACACACTGGAACATGTCCACGTCCCTGCAGCTTAACATAGCAATTGGAATAGGGTCAACTCACATTATACTTACCTCCCCCAACCAGTAGCACTCCTATATTGAATATAGGACAAGGACGCAATGCAAGACCAAAATAAAAAAAGCACAGAGTGCATTTAAATGGTTTGGAAGTTTTGTACCATTTCAATTACACATGTAAAGCGTTTTAAAGAACTATAATATCTTGAATGGTTAAAAAGGTGTCATCACATTACGTTCTAATGTTCTAAACGGCACTTTTCAAATGGATGTGTTATAGCTCAGGGATGGGGTGGGGGTGGGGGGGGTGGTGCATGGAGGTAGAGAAAAAAGAAACCCATCTACCAGCACGCCTTTGAAGCCTTTGTCCCCTCGTTCCCTCTAATTGGCTCAGGGGGAGCTTTAGCCCAGAGGAAAACGCACTGTGATGAACGATACCGTCCTCAACCCCCCCCCCCCCTCTTTCTCTCCTCCCCTCTTCCTCCTGCCATCCCCAGATCATCTTTGCGGACGAGTGCACAGAGGCGGAGGGCCGCCACTGGCACATGAAGCACTTCTGCTGCTTCGAGTGTGAGACGGTGCTGGGCGGCCAGCGCTACATCATGAAGGAGGGCCGCCCTTACTGCTGCTCCTGCTTCGAGTCCCTCTACGCCGAGTACTGCGACTCCTGCGGGGAACATATCGGTATGGCGCCGGGCCCGCTGGCCATCATCCATCTTGTGCTAACGTTAGCGCGCCGCCGTGTCGGCACGTTTAGACGGAGACGAATGAGGTGGCGTTTCAGGTGTAAGGTTAAAGAAACACGGAGAAAGAGAGAAATTAAGAGAAATAGCGGGGGAATGCCCTGGTTTTATAGCTGTGCCTGGGAGAAAAATATGGAGAGGACGTCGAAGACGAAAGCTGACCCACTTTTGGTTTATAAAATCTCACCTCGTTACATTTTGTAACTGAAACATAGCGGACCAAAGGGCCAACTAGTTAGCAGACTAGCAAACATGGCTGTTTTGACAAACCCTACTTCTGAGAGAATGAAAACCAGAGACGTTTTACCAGAGCAAAGCTAACGCACTATCACCACTGGCTCTGTTCCACCAGTTTTTTTCTCTCTCATAGGTGTGTGTGTGTGCGTGTGTGTGTGTGTGTGTGTCCTCCTCAACAGCATCTCCAGCTGTGATCTGGCATGTCCTTTCCAACAAATTTGCTCTGTAATTATTTGTCAGACAGGATACAGAAAAGTATTTGGTAAAAAAAGAAAAAGAAAAAAAAAAGAACTGATTATAAATTGAAACCATCAGAAAACATGTTGAAACCAGATGGCAGCCATTAGTGAATTGAGCTGTTTTTTCCCTTCGACAACTCCAAACACACTTAAAATGCAATGTGTTTATACAGAGTGAGACAGGCTCCATAAGGAGTTTGCCCCTGAACTCAGCTACACGTTGCAGCCTCAGGCCATTTTTTTTCACTCTTTTTACCTCACACAACCGTCGTGGAATGGCCTAATCTAGACTCATTAAAATCATGGATTCCTGCAAAAAGGAAAAAATTCCCGACAAAGAAAAAAAATTCTTACAATTAGTAATTACATTGAACGCCTTGAGAACAAGGAAGTTGGTGTCACACTCATTTGCAGGATGAAATTAGATTTTTACTATATATTTCTTTCTCCTCCAGCCTAACCCATGTAGCCTACAGACTAAAACCAGGGCTCATGGTATGTGAAAATATAGTGTAGGATTTACCGTCTCTTTTTGTCAAAAATAAATAAATCTCTCTCAGCTGAGCCTAATACAATGCTGCCATGCAAACTGCCAAGCAAATGATAATGCTACCATGCTAAAGTTGCCTTGCCAATGCTGACATTCTATTAGCATGATGCTAATGCTAATGTTGTTTTCTCCTCAGGCATCGACCAGGGCCAGATGACCTACGATGGGCAGCACTGGCACGCCACGGAGGGCTGCTTCTGCTGTGCCCGCTGTAAGCGCTCTCTGCTCGGCCGCCCCTTCCTACCCAAGCAGGGCCAGATCTTCTGCTCGCGCTCCTGCAGCCTGGGGGAGGAGCCGAACGGCTCAGACTCCTCCGACTCCGCCTTCCAGAGTGCCCGTTCCACCAGGGAGTCCCGGCGGAGCTCCAAGGCCGGGAAGAGCAGCGGCGCGGGGCAGACGGGGAGGTTCTCCGGGGAGGTGGACCCTCTGTCCCTGCAGATGGACCTGCTGAGTCTGTCCAGCCAGACGCCCAGTCTGACCCGCGAGCCGCCCGCCTGGCAGAGCCAGAAACCGGGCCCAGGGAGCGACGGGGGCTACCCTTACGAGGGCCACCCTTACGAGGGCCAGTCCGACCACATGGCCAACCCCACCTCGCTCCAGCTCCTCAGCCAGTGCAACGTCAGGACTACCTCCAGCTCCGCCTCCTCCTCCGGGCAGGGCAACCAACCGGAGCACAGGGTGAAGGACAGCGGAGGCGGCTTGAAGCGGCCGCCAGTCTCGGCGTTGAAGGGCCAGTCCCTGAACGAGAACTGGTTCCACCAGGGTCCGGACGACTACTACCAGCCCAAGATGAAGAGCCAGCAGAGCTTCAATGAGGTGTCTCACATCTCCCTGCAGCAGCAGCAGCAGCAGCAGCAGCAGCAGCACAACGGCTTCTCCGACAAGCGCTCCATCAGCCTGCACGGCTTCCAGAGGGAGAGGGAGGTGGGGCCGGCCCAGGTGGGAGGCCGCAGCAGGAACCCCATCAGTGCACTTAGCTTCACAGAGCAGCTCACCCCGCTGGAGCAGACGCCCCGAGGCTCCATGGAGTCGCTGGCGCTCTCCAACGCTACAGGTGAACAGCAAACCGTATTCAGTCAAAAAGTAGTATTAGTGAAAAAATAAATGATAATTATTTAATAATAATGAATAATAGTTTTTTTGTGGCTCTTTATAAGGACGTCTATACATCATTGTCTAATTCTTTAGAACTATGGGTCCTAAGGAAATTAAAAAAATGTAAAAAGGTTAAAGACACATGGGTATAAGGTCTTTTCCTGTATGAGCGCGCTCTCTAACCGTGTTTATTTTCTCTGTGCTCAGGAACCTCGGCTGACGGCGGAGGCAAACGGCAGGAGCACCTCTCCCGCTTCTCCATGCCCGACCTCAGCAAGGACTCGGGCATGAACGTGTCCGAGAAGAGCAACATGGGCACCCTCAACTCCTCCGTCCACTTCCGCAGCTCTGAGTCCCTCCGCAGCCTGACCACCGGCCAGCCCTACATGGAGATGGAGCCCACCCTGCCCCCGCAGTACTCCCTGCAGTACTGCGAGCCCCCCACCATGGGCATGGGCGCCACCCGCCTCCCGACTGGCTTCACCTACCAGGAGGAGGACCGAGTCAGCCTGGTGAGCAGTGCCAACGCCGCCCGCCTGCCCCCCATCAACGAGCGCGCGGTGGCGGGGGGAGGAGGAGGAGGAGGAGGAGGAGGCGGCAGGGGCGCTGCCATGCACATAGATGCCCCCGAGGACACCCCCCAGCGGAGGAGGCACCACCACCGCTCCCGGAGGTCCCGGCGCTCCCGCTCGGAGAACGCCCTGCACCTGGCGGCCGAGAGGCGCGAGAGACCCCCTGAGAGGCCTCAGCTGCGCGTGCGGGAAGACTACGACCAGTTCCCGCCGCCCAGGGGCGCCAGAGATGCGTTCGGGGGCGGGGCGGGGGGCCGGTACCAGCCGCAGCCGTTCAGACAGTGCCCTCGAACGACATCGGACTTGACCCTTCAGAACCCGGGGAACCGGCGCCTCGGGCTGGGCCAGTACTCGTGGGACGAGTACGAAGACGAGTGGTGCTCCACATGCTCATCCTCCTCCGAGTCGGAGGACGAAGGTTACTTCCTGGGTGAGCCCATACCCAGGCCCGTGCAGCTGCGTTACCTCAGCAACCAAGAGCTCATCCACAAGTATACCTCTGCGGGGGGTGGTGGACTGAACCATCCTAACGGACGAGGGGGGCAGCTGCACACCCGCAAACGGCGCAAAAGCAAGAACTGCATTATCTCATAGGCTATATAACTAGCAGGAGAAATGGTCCATGCCCAAACTTGTTTACTCAAAGTGTAACATTAGTGTGTCAGAAAACAAAATGGACGCCACTTCTCTGAGGTTGTTGAGTGTAACGTGGTCAACAGTGTTTGGTTTGTACAGTTGGGACATGCAGTAAAAAGCAACATCTTTTGCATGTTTATCCATTTTACCCATGTTTACGAAAAATCGCCTGAATATTGACGCTTCAGTTCACGCGCAGTTTGTACTCAATCCACAATGTTTATCAAAAAGCCTGCGTGTAATCGTAACAAAGTCATTCTCCAAGCCTCACACCGTGATATAAAGATAGTTTAGTGCAGTACAGCTTTTTCATGCAATGCAATTTTTAGAGCATACAGTTACCCTGCCATTGTATCCAGTTTATAGAATGTACATAGCTAAAAGGAATGAATACATTCACTTAAGTTAAGAAAGTCATGTAAATATGATTGTAAATGAGGACCCACATATTTTTATATTTTGTATGGATAGAATATCATTTATGTATTGAATATCTATAATGTAGAAATAGAAAAAAAAAAGAAAAAAAAACACCAACGCATGCATGTTTATTTTGCTGACCTGGTCCTGCATTGGAATAAAGGAGTATTTCAGAGCTTTTTTGACTGGTAGGTGTCTTTGCCTCAAGAGGATATTTGTGTGTGTGTGTTGGAAGATCTTTTGACACATGACAATGACCTTCTCCATCTGTCCCATCCATAAATGAATAACAATGCGCTGAACTAGCTGATTAAACAGTCTCACCTCACTGCTCTGCAAAAGTAGGATATTAGTACATTCATAGCAATACTCTGTAGCATTGCTCCCCCATTTACAAACAGATGTCAGAGCGCATATTTTTTCAACCCTTGTAAGTTATCAACTGCTGACAATGAAATATTAAGAATTTACATATAAAGTGAAAAATTAATATGATACGTTGCTAAACTCAGTCTTGAATTATTAAAAACAAATCATAATTGTTTGTAGCGTTGACAGTTTTTATTTTTGTTTTCTAATTTCAATGTTTATATCAGTAACCATGCCCGGCTCGAATGTTGTTGAACTGTACAATAAATGGGACAGAGTGAGTTTTAAAGGGTTAACTAGGACCCCACTCCTAAATTGGATTCCTTCTGACGTCCATGTGGTCAGGGGATTAATGTTGCTGTGTCTGTAGACCACGTAATGTACACACACACACACACACACAAACACACACACACACACACACACACAGAGGCACACAGTTTTGTAAGTCACAGACTTCAAGGTACGTCAGTTGATTAAATGCGGTGGGGCATCAATGCTGTGGACGTGATTGGCATATTAGTACGTTTCTGTGGCCTTCAGCCTAGAGTCATGTGTTCACACACAGTTTGGGCTGGTACAGTAACCTTATGGGAAGGAAAATGCATATGTAATTTAGCTGGCTGTGTTATTCTAAAAACAGCTGGCAAAAAAATTTGAAATACACTATGGCTCTTTTCTGAAGACTTGGCTGGAAGGGGATCATTCTCACACTTTAACTGAACCCATGAGCTAGAGGCCATTGATCATCCTAGGTTTGCAGCTGACATCTGAGCATATTGTTTTTCACTGAAATCACTTTTTCAGCCAAATAAAACGTGCTATTACAACACAACAGCGGGGCTTCTCTTCAGTTATCTCCATAGCATTGATCCATCCAGACAGTAAAGCCGTAACATATTTGAAAACTCATCAGTGAGGAGTTTTACTTCATTTGCATGTCGCCAGTCATTTATTCATCCACTTACTCCAGAGCCTTAGCCCAAGGACAATGAAGAACAAGAGGGTGTTGGTTACTCTTGGTGTGTGTGTGTGTGTGTGTGTGTGTGTGTGTGTGTGTGTGCCTTTGGCATCTCTATGTGTTTAATTAAAAGGGACTTAAGGAGAGATACACCAAGTGTGGTGTCACAGATTGCCACCATATGTTTACTGGGCCCCACCATATGAGACGTATTGGAAGGAGGCGGACCGCAGGGGTAGAGTCAGTGAGTTGTGAGGAGGTGTCCTGCAGTGACAGTGGTCCGTCCGGTCTGCCAGCACGGCTCGGACTCCCCAACGGATTAGATTGACTCAGGAGTGGTCTCAGGTCGAGGGATCAACTCACTTTACTTTACCTAACGCTTTCCTATGGCTCAGCATGTCACCGTTAGTGGAGCTTTTGTGAATGCTGTGTGTGCTGTTTTGGTTAGGTGCTGCCTTTAGCCACAGAAAGAGCTTGTGGTTCCTTCTAAACGAAGTCCGTGATCGTCTGGTGTTTGTTTGTGTCTTTGCCCACTGTTTGTTTGGTCTACTTTGGATATTCAACTTAGTGCAGGGACGTATGTATGTGTAAATGGGCCATGCCTGTGACTCACCAGGACAATGCTACGCTAATGCCATGCCAAGAACTAGTGCTTTTTAATCAGCTTTTTAAACTGCTGCACTAATTTATTTGTGCTTCAGTTGATGCATATCGAATATTTTAAATTAGGCTCATTTCAACAACGCAATGATAGAAACAAATAGTTTAAATAACGTTAAGCTACTTTGGTATGCACTTGATTTAATAGAGTTTATTTCAATACATTCTCTCGTTGTTGTTTAAATGTCCAACACTGCCACTATTGTTTAAGCCCGTGACAGGCATCTTTCCCTGGTAAAAGTCAAGACAAAAAAATGTGCTGTTTATCTTAGAGCAGGCAAATGAACTAATGTGCTTTGCATTCCATTCCTCCGGGCATGAAAACAAGACCTCAAATCATGTGACCGCCCATCCCTTAGTGGTGTCAGGAAGATGACTAAGGTGAAACTCTCAAACCAGATGGACAGTGTTTCTTTTTTATTATAATTATTGTGTATCAGGATCTCATTGTCATTGGACGCACAATGACATATGGATGCGCTGAGAATGCCGGGCAGAGCTGTCACTGTGGGGATTCAGGACTACGTCTGTTGGCTGAGGTATGTGCTGGTTAAAGAGACATCAGTTGACAGCATTAACCTTAACATGGACAATTGTCCTTTCCTGTCTGAGTTAAAAAAATAAAAACAAAGAATCTCTTTTGGACAAAGCTACCTAGCTAATTCCTCAACTCCGAGGTGCTTAATAAAATGAATCACTAAGCTGTTGGAATTACTTGGTGTGACTTTTGTGAATACATTGTGTTTTCTGTGCACAACTTTATTGAGAAGAAAGTATTTTAACAGTTACTTTTTAGAAGGAAACACAACTTATTCAGCTACTGTACACTAGTGTGTGATTCATAAATAATATGATTTGGTTTGGTTTGGTCAGGTAATCAAATGTTAATTGCAGGTATATTTAGGATTTAATTCTTGGACAATCTACCGATGGCATTTGGATCATCTTGTCACAAGCACAGATGCACTTAGCATTTTTTGAAGCTGTTTGCGCTGTTTCTGAAGTCTTTAAAAGCCATAATTACCGGTCCTTACAAGCTAAACCGCTGCAAATTACATCTCCACTCAGAGCAAACAAAAATAGCCTGATTCAATTATTTACGACTGAAGAATGCTGGTGTGTTATCGCACCGCTCTCTCCCTCACCTCTCTCTCTCCCTCTCTTCTCTCTCTCCGCCTCTACCTCTCCTTCTCTCTCTCTCTATTTCCCTCTCCCCCACCTCTCCCTCCCTCTTTCTCTCTCCCTCTCCCTTTCCGACTCTCTCTCGGGTATCTCTCTTTTTATGTCTCTTTCTTTCTTTCTTTCTTTCTTTCAGACACACACATACAGTGGGCCGAGGCTGGTTAAAGAGAGAGAGAGAGAGAGAGAGAGAGAGAGAGAGAGAGAGAGAGAGAGAGAGAGAGAGAGAGAGAGAGAGAGCGAGAGAGTGAGAGAGCGAGAGAGAGAGAGAGACGCGTGACAGGAATGGCTCAGTCTTTACTGGAGGTCTCCCTCCCCTGTTTCATCATCATGTGTGCCCAATTACCATGGTAAGAATGCACTGGAACAATACAAACACACACACACACACACACACACACACACACACACACTGTATTCTTCTCAGCAGCTGTTTGAGGTAAAATCTGACCTTCCCCACAGTTTTGACATTTAGATTGATGATTCAAACCCCTATCCCTATATCAAGGTGAAAGGAGATTACACTGGAAAAGGTCAAATGTAGCAATCTTTCTTCCCCCTCAACTGGGATTTGCTTTGTTTTCATATTGATGTTTAGAGCAATTTGCCTGCCCCTTCTGGGGTAGGAATTCTCATATTCCGACACTTAATCCGGATGTAAGTGGGATAATTGGGTCTACATGGCCTCTAATCCTGACCCTCGGGGGTCCAGGGGGAATTCAAGGATTTTACTCCACCCCCCCAATCATCTTCTAATCTGGACCCCTCTGTGGAGAACAGTGGGAGGTGGGACCAGCCAATTTGAGGTCAGGAGGAGGGCTTTTGGCTGTCCCGGGCCTGTCCCTGTGGCTTAGGTGCTTAGATTGGTTAATACTGCTTGACATTCAGCCTATTCTTTTTGGGTATTGCTCTTGTCTACCCCCGCTCTCTTCCTTCATCTGTCTTCCACCTGTTCCTCTACGTTCCCAGTGATGGTGTGGCTATCGGTCGCCGACCCCTCTTTCAAATTCAACCTCTGGACCTGAAACTCACGCGAGGGTCTCAGGGTTTTGTGTGTGTTCCATCTGCAAGCCTCAAATGTGATCATTTGTTTTGTTAGTGTGTGGGTGTGTGTGTGTGTGCGTGTGTGTGTGTGTGTGTGTGTGTGTGTGTGTGTGTGTGTGTGTGTGTGTGTGTGTGTGTGTGTGTGTGTGTGTGTGTGTGTGTGTGTGTGTGTGTGTGTGTGTGTGTGTGTGTGTGTGTGTGTGTGAGGGGGGTGGGGATGGTAGGGGGTACACTTTATTTTCTGTAGTGAGGTGCGAGGTAATGAAAAGTCTAACTCTGTCACACATTTACTTTCCACAGAATGGGTCGTCGAGCTTTGTAACAGATACCACGTTCTCCGTCAAACCAGTAGATTTACAACCTGGATCCCAGTCTATTGTTCTAAACCCAGTGACCGTTTACCTTTGTCTCACACATTGCCCTCGCGCTGACACCGGTCACAGCCTACTAACCCACGTAGCTCTGATCTAATCTCAGATTTCAACCTGCACCTCACCGTCACTTGAGCTGTGCAAAGAGGAAGAGGGGATTATCAACCGAAACAGACCGAGAGACCAGCTCTCTCTCAATCACAGCTCCCTAGCAATCCAAGTCCAGCTTTTATTTAGCTTAATCCTTTTTTGTTTTTTCTTGCTTTTTTTTTGCTGAGGTCTAGGTTAATTTAAATCTAGAAATCTAGTTTTCTTTTCTTCCTTTTGGATTGCTAGTGCCTCTCCTGCTCTGCCACGTGCCCAGAAACGGTGCCAGGTTTTGGGGGACTGGTTTGGGTGGAAGAGGGGCGGGATATGGGGGTTTGGCTAATCCTCACATCAAACGGCTCAGAGGGGCGCTTGATGGAAACAGAGAGAGGGGCACGCTGGTTACCTTTTCTGCCGCGCTGCCAGGGGGTACCGTCTGGTTCATGATGTCACGTCCCCCCCCCCCCGTCCCGCCTGGTGGTGGTGAGGACTCATTAAGGAGCCCAGGTCCCAGAAGGGGGGGGGGGGGGGGGGTGAAACCCATCTGTGAGCCACCTGCACTAAATCACCACCACTGGCTACAGTGTATGTGGCTGCCAGGCTGGCAATGTCTCTCTCTCTCTACCTCCCTCTCTCTCTCTCTCTCTCTCTCTCTCTCTCTCTCTCTCTCGCTGTGTGGTGTCATTGTCTTATTGTCCTGTCTCTCTTGTTCTTTCTCACGATCTGTCTCTCTCTTCATACTCTCTCCTAGTGTGCCTCTTTTTCTTTGTCTTTCTCCCCTTCCTCCCCACTCCCCTCTCCCTCTCTCCCTCTCTCTCTCTCTCTCTCTCTCTCTCTCTCTCTCTCTCTCTCTCTTTTCTTAACTATAATGATGGATGAGCCAATTAGGAGCTCAGTGGTAAACGAGGCTGCGATTGTCTGTGGTGTCGGCATTATATGGTTATAATGTCTCCCTGGCTTCCAACAGCCTGTCTCTATTTAGCGTCTGTCATTAACACAAACTAAGGGGTTGCGGTCTTATTCCTGAGAGTGTTTTTTTAAAGGCTCTCTAATGAAGTAAAGGTGCACAGACTATACTGTACGATTGTGGAAAAAGTGGGGGCGGGGGGGGGGGGGGGGGGGGGGGGACACGGACCCAGCTGTGTCTGCAGAGTTATTGGTCCAGTATTGGTTACGAGCACATGCTTTCAGGCTCTTCAGTTCTTTATTGTATTACTATCTCATACGTTTTGAAATGATTTATTACACGTCTTTGTTTAGCAGCCTCGCCTGCCCATGGTTGATGTACCTGAAAGCCAGTTTAAATAACCACTAGTTAGGCAGCAGAGAATGACCTTGGTGTCAAGGGCAGCAACAAGACCGGTTGGACTATCACGCACTCCGACCCACTTATTCCTTGAGTGGCATATGTTACTTTTTCTTCTCTACTTAGACAAAGTAGTTTTTAATCTTTCTTCAGACACAAGGTGCTCTTGGAGCAATCTGGACACCGCTCAAATCCACTGTGATCTATCCGACTTTGACGCTTAGATAACCACTTTTTTTTACTGGCTCAGCTGAGATTTGTTATTCTAGGTATTTTGTGTGAAAGTGTGTAATTGTTGTGATGCTATTGTTTCTAAACTTATATGTGAAAAAAGGACATTTACTCAGAGAATGCCCTATTTAGGTGGCCAAAGGGGAATCTTGCACTATTATGTTTTATCATGGCAAAGTTTAGGTCTTACAAACAGATTTAACTGTAATAAAAAATCTTCATTTTCAGTGATAAAAATCGTAATACTATTTCATATGTTTCTGCTTATATACTTTCAGAAGGTTTTTCTCTCCTCTCTGAGTTCCACGGGTTGGCAGCGCTGTTTGTGAGTGAGCTCAGTGTTGCAACGCACAGGAAAACAGCCAGGAACAGAATAATGGCCAGCGTTTCACCTTTCTGTCCCTGTGGAAGGACTGCTGGAATGGGGCCTTTCCCATTTTGCAGTGGCTCCAGTTTTAGTACAAGTTGTAAAACTCCTAAATACACTACAGGGCATTTTAAAACACCTCTATCAAGGTATGATCCTGAAGAGTGAATTTAGGGCAACGGTATCCTTTACCTCACTCAGGCAATTGATGACATGGTGGTTTGCAAAAAAAAGAAAGAATTTTGCCTGTGGAACGTAATTGCTCGTGTTGTCTCATTTGTGTTGGCAGTTTAATCTAGGTCGTCCTGGTGATGGCATTTTGTCAATCCCTTGATACCCAACTAACTGTCAACAAAGGTCAGTGAAAAACATATGCATAAATATGATCTAGAGTAAATTATTTTCAGGATACATCTATAAGACACTTCCTATGTTTTCAAGAAGTACAAACCAGCTGTGTGCTGTAAATCGTTACGAAAGTTACAAACTGCAGAGGGAAGTTTCAATCAAAACGGTACACATTTGCCAAGTATGACAAATTCGACACAGATGAGTCTTAGACCATTACAGTGGTACAGTGCATGAAGTTCCATGTTACTTCAAAACCCTACACATAACAGTCAACATTCTGTTCCACTTCATTTAAAACAAATATGGGCTCCTACGCCATCTGTTGACATAGTGTAATTATTACAACTTTAGCTTGAGCACATGTAAGTGTCATTTTGGCAGTTTGACTAATTGAAATTATCTGTGAAGTTTGTGTATATTAAGGTTGAATAAATGTTCAAAATTGTTGGAATTTGACAATGCTATCAAAGGTCTTGATACTTTAAGGATATTGTGTTCCTTTGAATTTAAATGTTTAAAATATAGCTATACATGGCATTAGGGGCTGTGTGTAGCAAGACAAAACTAACATTTGTAGCATTACAATTTTCCCTAATTTGAGTAACCTACATCTGATGACATTAAGATTTCTTTTTTTTTGGGGTCTATGTACTGTGCCATTCTATCTCAATGGACGATTATAGTGTAGCTGTAATTGAATTATATATATGAGAATCAATGGAATGGACTTGAATTAATGGAATCATATCAACACAAAAATGTATGAAAGTGCTGACGTTTCCCATGTACATGAACGTCTCTGTCTTTTGTATTCAGTAACGCTCTATTTAGAATTACTAGCTCTAGGCCTGTGGTTCAGCAAAGACCATGCCTATTGCCCCAAAACATATTCAATGCATTCTTTTATGGCAACCCCTTCAAATAGAAGACACATTGACCAAAATTTCTAGTTACCAGGCAGCCAAGTCTGTGGGGACAGGGAACCGTTAGTGGTTACTAATCTAATTAATCCTCTAGTAGTTAATCCCCCTCGACAGATAACGAGGAACAGCAGGACATCGTGGCAGCGTGATCACTCCAGCCAAGATAACGTCAATCACATGGCCGCATTCCCAGGTGGAGCAGAGTCGGGCGCCATGCGTGTTTAAAGGCAAATGAAGACCCTCTGCTTTGCTAGCAGCTGTCAGCTTGTGATAAGGCCGAGAGTGGGGAGAAGAGAAAGAGAGAAAGACCCTCAAAGACCTGGCCACATCGTTATGGGAGGGAGCTCTGGGAGGAGTGTTGGTTGGAGGACGGAAATGACCACAGGATGGCGCACGTGAGCATGTGGTGGGACGTGGTGAAGTTCCAGTTAAGAGATTTTAAGGGACAGAGGGAGGCAGAGAAATTGTGAGGTAACAGATGGGGTGATGGATGGCCTTGATTGATGAAAGAAGGATAGTCACAAGGCATAGAAAAAGCATATCAAAGTAACATTCAAAAGTACATGAAAAGAAATATCAAGAAATATGCTTTATTCCCGGAGTGTGTTAGCAAATATTCAGTAGAACATGATGTATCTGGTCAAACAAAATTCACATCCAACTCTCTTTTTATATCTCCAGTCCTGATAGTAAACTATGTTGAATTATTTTTCACAACAAGCATACACAAACCCTTTTGCCTGAACTGGCAACACACATTATTTAGTGACAGTGATTCTGCTTTGGTCTGTAGAGGTTGTTGGTAAGCGCCATCATAGCCTGGTCTCAACGCTCTTAGGACAGCTTTCTCTTGACAGGGACCTCCCACAGACGGTGATGCTTTTAAACTCCTCCGAGATCTCCAGCATGGTCTTCCCTTTGGTTTCCGGTACATAGAAGAAAGCGTAGAGGGAGGCGAGCAGACACATACTGGCAAATAGCACAAAGCTGAACGACTTGACTACATCCTGCGGTCGAGAGAGAGAGAGAGAGAGACAATAATCACAACGCAATCCAATACAAGGGGACACGTAGATCAATAGATGGAGCCTGATGTGCTGCTAAGAAATTCAAGGTGAAATAGCATGCAGTCGCCCATAAGAGGAATAAACCTTATTTAAACAGAGCATGATAGTGCCATGAGTTCCTTCATCGTTTTTCTGAGTGGCCCCAACTGAATGTAAACACCCTAGCCCTGGCGGAGGTACCTACAGATCTCCGCGTTGCCTGAGGAAAGTTATTCCTACGGGGGGATGCTATAGAGGCTTACTATGAGGAAGGGGAAGATTAGCCCCAGGAAAGCGAAGCCCAGCCACCGCTGGATCCCTGTGAAGACAAAGGCAGCGGGGCGACACGACTGGATGAAGATCTCGGTGGTGAGAGAAGGCATCACTCCAGCTAGAGAGAGAGAGAGAGAGAGAGAGAGAGAGAGAGAGAGAGAGAGAGAGAGAGAGAGAGAGAGAGAGAGAGAGAGAGAGAGAGAGAGAGAGAGAGAGAGAGAGAGATTCACTATGAATAGTCCAGAGCTATGTTTAACAGAATAACATATGACTGTGAAGTGTTGGTATTTGTTCACCTACCTGGTCCTCCACTAAAGAAGATGATGAAGAGGAAGATGAGGCCGACAGTACAGTATGGAAGCCAGTGGGTGGAGCTCTGGAGCAGCAAGAAGCACAGGTTAGGTGACAATTCAACAGACAGCATGTCCCCAATACTGTGTTTTGTCTTCACAAAAGTAGCCTCGCAAGTCCTGTTTTTGTGTATGCATAATATTTGTAATTATTGCAGAATAGTATGACATTTTTATGGCTAGCTTTCTTTTTTTGGACCGTTTAATACCCAAGTAAGGTGAATCTTCTTCACCAAATACGCAAAAAAACACACAATTCCTTTGTGTCACCTAGTTACGAAAAGTCAAAGGTCACATGCTGACCTTCAGGGTGAGTGTGATGGTGATTAACACCATGGTGGCTGACATGGCAAAGAAGCCGGCACAAAGCAGCCACCTCCTCCCCACACGCTCAATCAGTAGGCCCTGGGAGAGAGAGAGAGAGAGAGAGGCAGAGAGAGAGAGAGAGAGAGAGAGACGGAGGAAGAAAGAAAGAGAGAGAGCAAGTGGGATTATGGACGAGTGTGAGACAAAGAAAGAGAGAGCGAGGGAGATGAGGGAGAACAGCTAGAGAAAGAGGTAAGTGAGGACCTAACGTCTTCCCAGAACATTCCCCATCTATCAGCCAGTTGGCACAGCCGTCACGACAGCACCCACGTAGACCAGAGGATGATTAACGGTAAGAGAGCTTAGCGATGAACATTGGAGCAGCAGAGCTACTGAAGTCAAAGTACTGGACAGGCTTATTTTCTTATCTGATCTTAGCTAGTCAGCTATTGTTTAGCTGTTTTTTTAGCTGTTAATTTCTACCAAGGTTATTTCAGATTAGATTGTTCAACGACAAAAATCAGTTCTAAATAATTCAAGGGAGCTATAGGAGTAACAGTACATACATTCATATAAGTTGAAGCGCCGGCTCAAGGCCCTTGCCAAATGTGAGTAAAGCTCCTTGGAGTTCAGCGCTCCAAAGTAAGCCAATGCTGGGCTGGTACTCACACAGGTGATGGAGGTGAGGACTTCGGACACCCCTATACCTAACGTGACGTAGCGAATCATCTCCCTTGGGATGCCGGCCTCCAAGAAGATGTCAAACGAGAACACGCTGATCTACAGAGGGACGGAGAGAGGAACGAGATCAAGAGGTTCGGGTGACCCGAAACAATACATGTGTATTTATAACAGCTATATCTGCAAAACACGTTACTCATCATTTGGTTATAAAACATCTGATTTGTAAGATTCACTGATCAACAGAGTCTAGTTTGTTAATGTAGCATGTGTGTGAATAGTGGATGTAAAAATTTACACAAAAAACAATTCTCCATTTGAGAACATAGAGAACGTAGTATAATGTTAGTAATATACTTTATCAGGTAATGGCTGTCGCAATGCAGTAAGGTTGGTATGATGGTGGCGTCCTTTTTACCGCGGAGATGCCGGAGAACTGGATGCAGGTGCAGAGCACCACCATGGCAAGGAGCTGCCACCGGACACTCCTGTCCCTCACTAGCTCCAACAAGTTCTTGGAGCACACCCCCTTTATGGAGGCCTGCTCAGCCAGCATCTCCTCCATCTCCAGCTTGTACGCTCCTCGACCCCACAGACTTTCCAAAGCTGGAGAGAAAAAAGGAGAAAAAAAACACACATGGATGTGAGTGAACAAACACACACACACACACACACACACACACACACACACACACAAATGAGCGCTTATATATCGAGAAAAATATATCGTGCATCGAGTATGTACAGTATGTTAAAATATATGGTGGTTTGAGTAATCAAGGGCCTGAGATTGTAATAGTTGATTAACCAACACAGAGTAGATTTCTGCTAAGAACAGAGTCACTGTACTTTGTTACGGCATTAGTACATTTACATAATGCTGAGTGTCCCTTTGGACAGTACTTTCAGGAAAGACACCAACCTTTTCTGCAGGAATCTGCGTCATTTTTCTCTATCAATGAATATCTGGGGGCCTCGGGAAAGAAGGGCAGGGTTAATAGCTGCACCACGGCGAAAAGGGCTGGGACACACAAAAGGACGTTCCACAACTCCTCCTTGCCGAGAATCTCACTGGGTAGAGACCAACACCATGGGTCACGTCACAACAACAGATCCGGGAACAGGAACTATTTACATCATAGAGGCGGACCGTGCCTACATCGGAGGGACCAGTAAGTTCAATTCAAAATGGATCCAATGGGCCAAGTGACCCGTAACGTCCTGCACATAGAGGAACTGGCAAGAGAGGATCATATTGCTGACAATGAGTGAACATGTAAATTGCCATGTCAACATACGCATATTTAACCCTCATAAGTGATACTTTTAATCTATTCTGTTTTACAACTTGAAGAGCATTGTGGTCTTAAATCAGAAGAATTAGCCCAGAACACTGTTTTTTGTATATTCTACAGCTGCTTGTAGGACAAATTACAACAATTGACAATATTTGTTTTTTACGTCCTGTAATATTTGGTCAAATGGAAATCATACTCTACTTTAGTCCAACAAATTGTCCAGTCAGTTTCCCAATGGAGACAAAGGTAGCAGATGTTAGTGTAACCATGCCTCTTATATTTTTTGGGGAACTCTCTCCCAGGTATATTGTATGGATATTTGATCCTAAACCTGCAATTCACAAACAGCACAAATACTCAAATTGCTCACAGTTCGACAAAGGTAAACATTCTACTCACCATGTAATATTATATATATATATATATACTATACACACATTCTGTAAATTATCATTATATGCCATCCTTTCTACAGATTGTAGAGCATTGACTTACCTGAAGCGAAACCAAATAGAAACCGTGCCACCAGAATCATCTCAAAAGACTTGGCTTCTTTACTTGTCAACATGATCACTGCAGCAGCTATGCTGATCAAGTTATTCCCAATCATCGCTCTCTTTCTAGAGGAACAGGAAGGTGCTATAAATGCATAGTATGTTAAATACCTAAATCCATTAGATAGTATACTACCATATTACTGTTATCATAATTCAAGATGTATTTATGTTGTGAAATGTAAATAAACTGATTCTGTATATGTTTTATTAGTAGCACTGGTCAGTTACCTTCCAAATGTGCCAGCTACACACCTGACACTGACGGAGCCAAAGAGACCCCCCACAGCATAGAGAGACACAATAGCTGACCAAATCAGAGTGACTGTATGAGGAGACGGGGGTTCCTCATACCTCTCACTCCAACTGCTGTTGATGAAACGCTGGATGTACTGCAAAAACCATAAAGGGACAGTTTAAATGTATGCACACATGCGAAATGCCTCTAGAAAGACTTGCTAAATCGAGAAGTTAAACCAGGTTAAATAGCTGTATTTGGGTGTCATTAAAAATCAAATATCCAAAATATATTAGTTGCAAAGAAAATGTTCATAGTAAAGTATGTATCTGCCCGTTCAAATAGAGATCACCTGCATTTTCTAATTTTATCCATGGTGAGGGAGGGATAATCTACTTACTGGTGAAGGTGAACTGATGACAGTTATGTGGAATCCATTTTGGAAAGTTCCTCCAATCCCCAAAACTATGATGAAAAATATAGCATTGCCTTTGGTCTGCAAAGCAAAGAAGCAAATGATAGTTCTTAAAAAGAATAGAAAAATAGTTATTAACAACTGAATTGAATACCCCCACCAACATAACTGAGCATTGATATTATAAAGAAATTACAATAAAATAGGATATTTAATCATAAGATAGTATTACATTAAAGGTGAAGTACTGGTGTCGTTCTCATTCTGTACTGTATAAAGAGAGATCCCCCAACCACTTTTAGCTGAGTCATAGAGCACATTCACTAGTATTACGTCTCTGTCATGATTAACTATAGCTCACTCATTATAGATCAAAGTTTTGTTTGTTGCAATTTTCTATAAATATATACTGTTATATTACATTATATATAATGTTAAAAATGCTTACCAGTTGCCTCAGCAAAGTCTCCATTCTGTCACAGGTTAATGTTACTGATATTATGTAAACCACCAGTAACTGGGTAAATGACTGACGCCTACTTTTTCCGTCCAAGTGCATTTTTTTTCTTTAGAAAAATGTCTGAAAGCATAAGAAGATAACACATGTATCTAGTACCATTCCCATATATACATACCCACTTAACTTTTCCAAATCTTTTAGTTATTGGTAATTTTTCTGTTGTTTTAAGATGTTAATTTCATGAGATATCAGTTGGTGAGACCATCAAGACAATGGCATTTTGTGACTTTTATTTTGAAAACATTCAGTTACAGAAACTGACATCACAAAGGTGCATGCCAAGAACCCTAAGAAACATAACAGGTTAGAAGATCTTTCTCAAGAAATGCAATTTTTTAACAGCTAGAATGTAGTTTCCACATTTGGATGTCATGTGGAATGGCTTCAAGAAAACTAGCTCCAAATCTACATTTCTATGCTAAATTTGATAGTGATCTTTGGTGGGAAGAATGGCTGTTTATCTTATGTGGCCGATTATGTGCCTGTAAAATTTGACTGAACTTGAAAACATCATGTGGTGAAACCATTGCAGAACGTTGTACATGATAGACATTCGTCCTGCATTGGAAGTTTCTGTGCATTTTTATTTAATGAATTATTCATAAGCATACAGTTCTTTATTTTAGTATACCTTTATGTATCATTTTGCATAGCTTTGTCTGCAATTTCAGCAATTTCCCCAGGTATTTTGGAAAGATCATTTTATTTTTACAACTTAATGAAATGCCAAAACCATTTACCTATAGCATGAAATGTTATTTGATTTATAACTCTTTTAACCTATTTCCTAGATGGCACAAGCAAGACAAAACAACGCTTGCCACATGCGATGTGTTAGTTCCGACCCAGCAGCAAGAGCTGAGTACCTTATTAGAAGAAAAAATAAGTATTCAAAAGAAGCATGAGTAATGCAAAAAGTACATATTTCTTTAGTGTGTTTTTCTACGGTCATGTTGGGAGGAATTTAATCTTTTCTGTAACATGTGGAACTTTCTGTCACCTATCAATCTAACTAATAAAATAAAATTGCTGTGTACAAACTTAGATTTATTGCATGAAGTTATACACTACTGTTTCAGCTACCAGAGAAGAAAACAGCAAGGAGAGTACACATTTGAAGTCAAGTGAGCTGTAAAGAAAGAAAATAATTGATTATCAAAATGAATGAAGTTCTCAAGGCTCATCACGTGTGCTGCAGTTTTTTTTTAATCTACGTAAAAAAATTTGATTAAATGTATGTGTCCCCAATCATTGAGTAGTGAATCAATGTTCACTACAAAGCTCTTAAATCTGTCTTACACTTTTTGAGAATGTTTTTATGAGTTATATGAAATCTTTTTTCCTGAACATTGTGAAGTTCTCAACAAAGCCTTTAGTGTGCATTACACTTCCTTTTTTTTTACTTTTGGGATGAGAAATAAACAAAATGTGTATGGAACTGTTTGTGTTCAATAGAATTCTATGAAATTATAAAAACAACTATTATATTCTGTTTTCTGTTCTGTTTTTTGTATGGAATTTATTGTGTGATGGTCTTTTTAAATAGAATTTGATGTGACCATAAATAATGTGTTGCAACCAATTAGTGCAATAATTGTATTCAATTCACAATAGAATATCAGATTTTTGTGGCTGGAACATTCATCACTGATAGAGTATGCTTAAGTGGATATTATCTGTTTAATAATCAGTTTTATTGGTTTTACTAGAAAAAAAGGTCTGGTAACTACTTTAAGAGGGAGGTTATGCCATTATAGAATGTGAATATATGATCATGATTTATAGGAACTCAAAATGATTGCAAACACTCTAACAATGAAACCTTGTTAAAATGTTAAGTATGTTAAGGAATTATATTAATTGTAAGATAATTCATGGTTTCACCACATGACATTTTTAAGGCCATCGGCTATTTGCGCTTGCTTTTCTATAAATGCATGTGTACACAACATTCCAAATGTTTGAACAATTGGCAAAGATATCCTAATTTTTGTATTCAAAATTGGTCTATTCAAAATCCTTATCCGTCATGGACCCAACTACACTAGCTGAATTGCAAAGACCAAACTCTGTTAGGTTGGGTATTTTAAGGCTTCATTAATTTTTACACAGGCTGGGTGAAGTACAGCTGGTTCAGGCTGAACCTCATCTGCCAGGGATTAATCACATGTATTATTTATGGTTTATCAACGCATTTGCTAGGATTTGCTTGAACTATATTGAAACATTGTATCCAAGTTATTCTTTCAACTTTTGAAAGCCAAAGTAGGCCCTACAGTATTTTGCCAGACGATGGCAGCAAAATAAAAATGATCACCCGATTTTTCGTCTGAAGTCTCTTTTCTGTCGTTGTTGATTGGTGGTTTAGCGGAAGTACCCAGTCCTATGTTTTCCGTAGTCATCGTTGGCCGTTGCCCGTCTGAGAGCTATCTCTAATTTAGATTACAGAACAAAACAACCTTTTCACATTTTAGTCCTGTCATAAATTTTTTTGATCTGCCAAAATGCCGTTGGAGAATTTGGAAGAAGAGGGTCTGCCTAGAAACCCCGATCTTAGGATAGCACAGCTAAAATTCTTGCTAACGATGGATGGTCACCGACAAGATGCTAAAGTGAAGACCGAGCTCATGGAAGCAATCAAACTTAACAGTGAGTGATGCTTAAAAACCTTTAAAGATACATTCTGCCAATGCTAAATTGTGGTTAGCTTGTGCCTGCAAGGGTAATTTGTGTCAGGATGACTAACTTTATTAACGCCACCGACCCATGCTCCTAGTCGTTCTGGCTAACGTTTGCCAGCTAGCTAGATACTAGCTAACGTTAGCCTAATATTGGCAACTTTGCTGTATCACCACATTAGTATTTTAGCCGACTTTAGCTTGTCATCTACCCTAGCTAACCTGCAAGCTAATGAATACTGAGAAGCTAACCAATCGAGTGAGATAAAGCCAAACACCAGCTAGCAAAAGTTAGCGGTTGACTGCTTCCCACGAGAACAACGTTTTCATAGTAAATTTGTACAAGTACTATCAAAAATAAGATTTAGCTATTGACAGAAGTTCACACGTTGTAACACCAGCATTATTCTTTGTAACGTTTGCTTGTATAGTTAATAGTATTAGGTCATGTCTGACCGATCATTTGCTGTATCTTCTGCCACAGATATGTCAACATACTATGAAAGCCTCTGTAAGGACCTGAAGTGGCAGCTGGACACAGATTTGCTTAGCAAGATGAAAAAGGCCAATGAGGAGGAGTTGAAGCGACTGGATGACGTCCTGGAAGACGCAGAGAAGAACCTTGGAGAGAGTGAAATTCGAGATGCTATGATGGCCAGAGCTGAGTATCTAATCAGAATTGGGAATAAGGCATGTGTCTGGCCAACAAACCACTACTGTACCAAACATTTATGTTATTGTGTTATTTAATGTGATAACATTCAGCTAAACATTTTAAAAACAAAGATCCATAGTCCTGTGTGAGCACATCTTAAAAATGTGTTCAACTACTTGCATAAAAAAAAACTACAGTGAAATCAGTAACTGTAATTTTGCTTTACTTGACTTGTTGTTTGCTACAGGAAGCAGCTCTGACAGCCTTCAGGAAAACCTATGACAAGACAGTTGCCCTGGGCCACAGACTAGACATTGTTTTCTACCTGCTTAGGATCGGCCTCTTCTACATGGACAGCGACCTCATCACCCGCAACACAGAGAAAGCCAAAAGGTCAAAAAAGTCCTATACAATGACAATTGACAATATATAAGTCAATACATTTAGTCCTCCCACCCCTTTATTCTTTTGACTAACCCTTGACCTTGGGCCGTTTGTCTCCTCACAGCCTGATCGAGGAGGGAGGCGACTGGGACAGGAGGAACCGTCTCAAGGTCTACCAGGGCCTCTATTGTGTGGCCATCAGGGACTTCAAGCAGGCGGCCGAGCTCTTCCTGGACACGGTGTCCACCTTCACCTCCTACGAGCTCATGGACTACAAGACGTTTGTCACCTACACCGTCTACGTGTGCATGATCGCCCTCAAGAGACCCGACCTCCGGGAGAAGGTAAGGAAGGGACGGGAACAGAACTGCGTGATTGGGGAAATTATTTGTGTTGTCTCTTATTTCCTTAATCCTTTACTTTGTTAAGTTTCATCCTTCTACTTGAAGACACAGTCTATTATATGCAAATCTTCATCTGTATATATTTTTAGGCACGTCTTATCATGTGGAGACTTGTAAGATAATCATATCTTTGTAGAGACTTGCCTGACTCCTGCATGTAAACAGTTTGTGGGCTGTGTTTGAATGGCAGATGTGCTAATATTTAGGCTTTCTAATGTTACTCTTCTTTTTGTCCCACGCAGGTGATCAAGGGAGCCGAGATCTTGGAGGTTCTCCACAGTCTGCCAGACATCCGCAAATACCTCTTCTCCCTCTACGAGTGTCGCTACTCTGTCTTTTTCCAGGCTTTGGGTCAGTAGGCTCTCGTCTTAAAGCTTTGCACATTGCACCTCTGAGAATAAGTTCATAAATTTCAACGCGGATACACTAGCCGCAGTATATCACTATTTACAGTATGCATTGGTACCAAGTTAAGCACAACATGTAACTTGTGTGTGTGTTTCCTCTCCTCTACAGCCACAGTGGAGCAGGAGATGAAGAAGGACTGGCTGTTTGCTCCCCACTACCGCTACTACGTGCGGGAGATGAGGATCCACGCCTACAGCCAACTGCTGGAGTCTTACCGCTCCCTGACGCTGGGCTACATGGCCGAGGCCTTCGGAGTCAGCACCGAGTTCATTGACCAGTGAGTGGTGCCAAGTTTCCATCCATCTGCTGTTGATGTACTAGAACCAGGCTCTCAGCCACACAGGACCTTTTCTTGAGACAAATTCAGGAGGGGTCTATTAGGGCAGGTAGCCCGTAGTTGATCGCAGTCGCAGCTAAGGTGCGGAGCAGAGTGAGTCGGTTGCAGTGTATTAACTGGTGCACTCCCAATATGGCAACGTAGAATATATAGATGGAAGTTGGAGAAAGGTTAGAATGTCAGCTGCAGCCATGTACTGTCACCTCTATAAAGATGGCTTAGTCTAAAGTGAAAGATTCCAGTTACGGGGGCACTTTTTTAAAGGGGCCGTACTATTTAAAAATGTACAAATATTCGGGTTAATTTAGGAGTTATACTATAATAGGTTTACACGTTTTAATGTTCAATAAATAATTTATTTTTTCCAAACTGCCTGGGTCAGCAGCACCTCTATTCACCCCGTCTGAAAGGCTCAGTTTTAGCTCCTGTCTCTAAGGCCCCCCCACTCCCGAGTCTACTCTGATTGGTCAGCAGGCCAAACAAAGGGAATTTGCCTTTGCGCTCAGACTGGCTCTGGTTGAGGGCCTGCCAAACATTATTCAAGTGTGTGACGTAGATAAGTTACAGAAGAAAATGCCATACTACAAATGAGGCATTTCAGACAGTTCAGGAGCAGTGTTTTCTGTGAGAGAGAGTAACTCCCTTTGGCGTGGACTATGGGCTTTGTAACTTTTCAGACCTTTTACATGCACAAAAAAAACATATAACAAACTAACGGAAAGGGAAAACCCCAAAAGCATAATAGGTCCCCTTTAAATATAGGTATTTTATTTCTACATGCTCAATACTAGACCAAAAGAGCACTCAGACCAATCAAACAACCTAATGGACGCTGGTTGTTTTTGTGCTTACAGATGCCACAACAAACTGTCCCGGCTGTAGAGCCTGCGTAGCACTAACTTTATCTTTTAGTATACTGCTTATATTCATACTCTGAAGTTAGTTTGGCTGGTAGAGCAAAACGTTTTGTGTACAAAAAAATCTATAAATAAATAAAACCATTTTCTTGTCCTCAGGGAACTTTCCCGATTTATAGCTGCCGGCCGTCTCCACTGCAAAATTGACAAAGTGAACGAGATAGTGGAAACCAACAGGTAAAGTAGTTGCAACACTTCCCACACATCCAGATGGATGACATTTCTAACCGGGACTGGTTGAACATTCTAATTTTTCTCTCTCCAGACCTGATAGTAAGAACTGGCAGTACCAGGAGACCATCAAGAAGGGTGACCTGCTACTGAACAGAGTCCAGAAGCTGTCACGAGTTATCAACATGTAACATGAACGCCATCCGACTCGGGCTGTTGTCACGGGGAAAGGAGACCTGGGAATTTTTCTGTACGTGTACCAGTATCCACAGTTTGTCTGAAGAAAGTGACCCTTATATTGTGTATATAATAAACATGTTTTCTCTGAGTTTATTTTCTTTGTCTCTGTTTATGAATAGAATTTAAAGACCACTTCAGAGAAGAGATGGAGGCATTTTTCGTATAAATAGCAGTATAAATTATTTATTTTATTTACAGAAACCTGTTACAAAACAAATAGACTATACAATCTTTTTCTTTAAATATTAAGTAAATCCTAACCTACAAAGTTTTGTTCATGAATTACATAGCAGCCAACACACAAAGTCCAGCTGATCATTATGATTTTGATAATGTATACAAAAAGGAAAATCATCTATACAACTTACATAGGAGTATGAGTGGTGGAATTATTTTTATCCCCCTACCACAAGCAAGCTATGTTCTTGCACTTTCACATTCCAAGGCTATGGTGCATGATAAGAAAAAAGCATCTTTGCAACACATCTATCAACGGGAAATGAGGACAAAGCTGTCAGTGGAGTTTTTAGGGGTAAACGGAACAATTTAGTTGAACCCGTTCAAGCAAATCCTAGCAAACCAGGGAGCTTCAGCACACAAACCTGACGTTTTCTCATCTTCAAAACCGATACATCTAACAAAGAAATACCACTTAAGTGTTTCATACCAGCTAGCTGACATAGCTATCAAGTTTTACCACATTTAGAGTTCACAGGCAGATTTTAAACGTAAGCTCCTAAAACACTGAACATTCAAGTAAGGTAAAACAAAATGAAAGAAGCTCTGTCCTCAGAACAGTCAGTGTGAATGTCAGGCACTTTCTTATTTCATAATCATTTCTCTAAAGCTGCAAACTAAGAATTTCTTTAAAAAGCTGTGATTAAAATTGTTTGGCAACAATGACGCAAGCAGTTGCACTGTTAAAAAGTGTTTGCTTTTCTATGTTGAATGATTGCTAAATCCCTAAAGCCTCAAAATGATGGAGGAAAAAAAGTTTGAAAAGGGAAATGTGTTTTAAGGTTTTCATCAACAAAGTGTATGATGGATTCCAGGGAAATTAGTTAGACTACAAACACAGCTTCAAGCTTGTGGGACATTTTCAGAATCACAGGCTATTTGGGTCACAAAGATTTTTCTTGGTTGTGTTGATTCAGAGGCAACGTCTTAACTAGAGTAAAAGCACATGTAAGAGAGACCTTGAAGAGCGAACAGGTATCCTCTGGACACGCTACAGTGGCAACACTTCATCCTTTTCTTTTCAAAAGAATCCTCATACTTGATTCATAAGATGCTTCAACCTATACTTAGGCGTATTGCATTATATTTATATATATAGACTTGGCAGTGAACCACTTCAAATAATCAAGTTCTTTAACTTGTCATCTATTTTACTAAATAAATAAGAGGATTTTCAATTGTACCAAAAACTTGTGTAAAATGCCTGTGCAAAAATACTTTCTCAATATGTACAATTTGTTAACAAAATATGTATTCTGAGACAGGGATACTTTAATACTTATTAGATATATAAGAGAAGATTGCTAACTTAGGATATATATATATAAAAAAAAAACTTTGCCTCTGCTTTGATCTGTTTGACATCAGTGGAGTTGTTCGTCAATCAACAGGAGTTACTGAAAGTTGTGACCTCCTGCCAGTCGCATCTATTCATCTTGCACCAAAACCTGCATCAAGAAACCAAACTTCTCAGGGAAACAAGTAAATATTGCCAGATTTAAGATTTCAATTTTGTCAAAGGAATACAAGTATAATGTCTGGCTATCTATCCTTACCATCATGGCAAACCTACAGCATAGTGTTTTGTTGAGAAATAAATCTGATGGGTGAACGCTTCGCTAGTGGTCATAGCTCATAGCAGGAATATCTATTCTGGTATACATAGTAGGATGCATACATTTAATTCCAGCCATTAACAAAAAAAAATCTTGACAGTGTGAATTTCTAACAGCAGGGATAGTTTCAAACAAGGTTCTGACAAAAAAACAAACATCTGGCTCTTTGTACCTACCTCTGTCACACATCCCCTTCTTAAAGATCTAGTGTAGTGTTGGTGGCTGGCATAATATTCTGCATCATTATAAAAGCCCCACCCCTCGTGTTAAAAACAAGGGCCTGAGAAGATAGTAGCGGCCTTTGGCTAGGTTTTGGACAAATAAGCACTGTTTGTGGAGCAAGTACTGGGTGGGCATGTTTAGTGCTGTTCACAGTTGGGGATAGGTCTATTGTTGGTGTACCTTTAGCACAATAAGAAGATTGAGCAAATATCCTCACGATAAACTCTGTCCTTTGACAAAATTCATTTGAATCGAATGGGCACGTCAGGTGTCCTTTTTCACATTTGCATGCACAATCGACTTTACTACTTTTACAAAGACGCTTTGTAGTTTGATTCAGTGAAAAAAGTTTCTAAGAAATGCCCCCCTCCCCTCCCCCTGAAAAAAAGGTAAAACTTGCATAATTGTTGTTTTGGGGTCACAGAGAACTGACTGCCCCTGTCCCCCACCATGTCTCTGGCTACAGTAAGTAACCGGAGGTCACTTCAGTGTCGAGCGGATTCAAACCCAAACAAAAAAAGTGGGAGAACAACAAGGTGATTGTGTTTTTTTGAAGTGTTGCAACTGACAGTTTCCTCCTCTGCATCCTGTCTCTCCTCCAAGGCTGCTGAGATCAGGCGTTGGTGTAAGTAAGGTTGAAGTTTTCCAGTAGTCCAGCAGAATCTGACGTCAAACACACTCGCACCCCTCTCTCCAATTCATCCACACATAGGTGTGCACACACACACACACACACACACACACACACACACACACACACACACACACACACACGGAAGAGATCGACTCGTTGGCTCTTTAGTCACTCCTGGTCGCTCTGCATCTTGGCAGTGCTTGTGCCAGCCCTTTACCGGAAACCTCGGCGACCCGGAGGTCAAAGGGCGATGGCTGTTTCTCCCTCCTGCCCGATAGGAAGACCTCACGGAACACCACAACAACAACAAAAAATAAAACTGCCTCCCGTCACTAGATGCTATGGCGCTGTACACCTGCCGATCCCCGCGCGGCGCCCCCACATGGCTTTCGGGGGGAACAGGCCCCGGCAGGGCAGTGGGGGGGGGGTGGGTGGGGGACCAGGACATCATCGCCACCCTGAGGATCGTGGGAAGCTGAGAAGTATTCGCAGGTTTTGTTAGAAGGCCTCGTGCAGTCCGAAGCAGTGCCACAGCTGCCCCGTCCTCTTCCCTGTCCGCCCTGCGGTGCCACGCACAGGACCTGGACACCGCTGTCAGGGACGAGCCTTTGGCTGGGGGGAAGGGATCAGAGTCAAGGGCCTTTTCCAAAATGCAGTGGTGAAGAGAGAGAGAAAAGAAACACTACTCTTTTCACACTAAATCGTTTTACCAACATAGTCGCAACACCAGAGAAATGAAGCGCTAACTGGTTGTCATTGAAAGCAGACGCTGTCATATGGTTCTATACTATATATATTTTTTTTTATGAACTTCATTGCTACGTGACGCTATTGATAATTATATTAAAACCACTTCAGTTTAAAATGCTCAGCTTAATAGGGTAATTGTTTAACAACATTAATATTAAAATCCTATTTTAGCTATTTCAGACAGATTATCTTTATACATATTATACATATTGTGCAAATGTTCATCTGAATTAAGACTAATAGTAAAAAAGTATCAACAGCTTGAATCAACAGCTTGAATCTACTGTGTTAATGATAGAGAAAGCTAAGGAGGGCGATGAATCACCCTGACTGAAACATAAAACAAATGAGCAAACATGTTCATGTGTATGGATTTGATGCACCTGTGTGTGTGTGTGTGTGTGTGTGTGTGTGTGTGTGTGTGTGTGCCCAGACCCACCTGATGTAAGATAGAGTTGTTGGGCAGCCCCGGTGCCCCTGGGACACTGCGTCCGTGTTTCCCGTGGATGTTGTTGATGGCAGGAGACTTGGTCACTTTGGGTCTGCCTGGGCCGGGCCCAGCTCCACCTCCACCTCCACCTCCCCCTAGGCCACCTCCTCTGCTACCACCTCCTCCTCCTCCTCCTCCGCCACCGCTGTTCAGCGAGCTGGAGGCCGGGGAGCCTTTGCGCTTCTTGGCCTCCAGCCGCCCGTCGCCGTGGTGGTGCTGGTCTGCGGCGGCCGAGGAGGAGGAGGAGGAGGACTGGTGGTGGACGAAGGGCCCCAGCGAGAGGGTGGAGTCGCTGCTGTTCATCACCACCGACATGCGCTTGATGGACTCAGCGGGGCTGCCGGAGGGGGGGCCCCGCGGCGAGGGCCCCGAGGAGCCGCCCGCCGTGCTGCCCGAGGGCTCCGCCTTCAGGCTGAGGGAGTTGGTCCGTACGGTGGGACCGCAGTTCAGGCCCACACTGTGCACCCCGCTGTGGGAGGAGGAGGAGGAGGAGGAGGAGGAGGAGGGGGCGAGCAAGGCGTGGTAGGTGCTCCCTGAGCTACAGTTCTTCTTGAAAGAGGAGGAGGAGGAGTTGTTGTTGGAGGGGGCGTGGTGGGACGAGGAGAGGAGCGAGCTGTTTTTCCTCTTCTTCCCCGAGGGGAAGCTAGCGTTGCTACTGGTGGTGTTGGCGGTGGCGCTATGGAGGCCACTGCCGTTGCTGCCTCCACCCCCGCTGGTGGCGCCGGGCGTGAGGGGCGCGGAGAAGCCAGAGGCCCCGTCTCGGGGTCGGAACGAGGCCGACGAGGAAGAGGTCTTGGTGGCGCCACCGCCGCCGGAACGGGATTTGAGCACCCGGCCGGCGGCCAGGGAAGGGGAGGAAGAGGAGTGGGCTGAAGGCATCTGCGGCGACGAAGACACTTGTCGGGCCTGCGCCGTGCCGTAGGCCGGGTGGTCGGCCGCGCCCTGGGCGGAGGCGCGGGCGTTTAAGGTGGTCCCGTAGGAGAGAGCCGACTTGCCGTCGTAGGACTGGCCGTAGGGGGGCTGGGGAGGGGCGGCGGGTGGGCAGAGGAAGCCAGTGCTGGGGGTGCTACCGTGGGAGTTTGTGCTTGTCCTGTGGGCCGGCGCGGACGATGAAGAGGCGGAAGATGAGGAGGCGTTCTCCAAGGCCAAAGGAATTTTTCTGAGAGAGGAACATAAACTGTGTTCAGATTCAAAAACCTTTTCATTAGACAGAAAAAGAAACTGAATAGCTGCACTATTGTTTAATAAGACTGTATTAAGCCGCCTTCTCAACAACCGAAGACAGGTTGAGTTCACACAGAGACTTACTTCCACAACTGAGCATTGACGTGTTTGTCCAACATGGACACCAGCGTAACTCGCAACCGGTCCCAGCGCCGGTCGAATGAGTAGCAGCTTTTTGCAAACATTCGACTCCCAAAGGCGCAGTACTGAAAAAAACACACAGGATCAGAGTGAGCTATAAATATCAGCAAACCCCCCCCCCACACCCCAAAAAAATATTTATTACAATTCATGTTCAGACAGAACATTTGAGTTTGGGTTCTACTTGTGGCCAAGCAGTGAAAGCTATTGCTACAATCGAAAAAGTGTGTGTGTTCTGCTACCGGTAACTAAAGCACTAGGGTGGACTTACAGCTGCCGGCCGAGGGTGGTAACCTGAATAGTGACAGTCCAGTTTGTCCATGGCATCCTCCCGCTCTTCGTTTTCACCCTCGTCGCTGGAGTGTCGTGCGATTCCGTCGGGGGCTGCCGCGACGGGATGGGGCGACTCGTGGACCAGCGAGGGGTCCCCCGGGGTACCCCCACCTCCGTGAGAGATGCTGCTGTTTAGCCTGAAAGGAGGAGGAGGAGGAGAGGGACACTTCGTCTTAGTTCAGCCTGGTTTGATGGCTAGACCAACAAATACATGCTGCCCAACAGCACCTGGTGTTTTCAACATAGCTCAAAGATTTCGGTTAGATTTGTAAATGTTGTGAGACATGTAACTGGGCTCGTGTACAAACAAGCTGCGGGCTACAAATGAAAACAAGCTAGCTAAAAAAATAAATAAAAAAATGATAATGCTATAATGTGACTGTGGGGACACTCCTGCAAGGCTCAAAAGAGGACGAGGAAGGAGATATTGGCAGAGAGCATCTTCGGGCAGCCGCCTTACCGTGGAAGACCAGAGTTGTGGGGTTTGGGCTTGCCCAGAGGGAAAAGCCTGGAGGGGTCGGCGGCGACGGCGGCGGGGCCGTTGGCCACCAGGTGGGGGTCGTGGGCGGGGAGGCGTGAGGCCGGGGGGTGGGGGTCCCTGAGAGGAGGGGCGGTCTGCTGCAGCTCCCGCTCCCGGGCTTTGCTCTTGTGCTCGGCCAGCAGGGTGTCGAAGCGCTTCCTCCGGCCCAGCACCGCCCTCCGCTGGTTTAAGGAATGTGTCTAAAAAATAAAAAATAAAAAGGGGGGGGGGGGGGGGGCAAAGGTGAAAGGTCCCGGGGGTTAGCGACAGGTGCGTGTGGCGCCGTGCGGCTCAGGTGTCACGGTGTGCACAGTGAAGCTCTCCTAAATAAGGATGAACCCTGTGGTAACGTTGACTGGAGAACGAGGCTGAAAAGCCACTCGGTAGTCATTGTGCCGTTGGCGCGGTAACAGGTCAGAGCAGAGAAGCGGAGCAGAGAGGGTGGTCTGCGTACCTTGCATGTGAGGGATCTAGTGCATGGCTTGCGGGCTGTCATATCCAGAACGCCGCAGTGGATGTCTGGGTTGAACTCCCGCTCTAAAGGCAGGGGATGCACAGAGGGACAGAGGAGAAACCCTTCAATACTCATTCAGGTGAACTCTGACACACACAAGCCTAAAATGTCCTGCAGATGGAAATGACATGACACGTTTTAAGGGACAAATTCACCAGAGACAGATCCACTTTTTGTCTTAAGAATGAGAATAAGACACCTTCCACTAAGGAATACAACCCCAAAGACAGGAGCACAAACACAACAGCCGTGGGTGGCTCCACGACGTGCTCGTAGGCACAACAACTCACCAGACAGCCTCTTGTAGAGGTGGCGTCTGCTACCGGCCCCGCCGCTGTTCTCCTGCTTCCTGTCCAGGGACGACAGCGACACGTGGCCCTTGCCGTTGGGGATCTGGCCCGGGGCCAGGTGGGGAGCCTTTGGTATGGAGGGGCAGATAGGGCCGGGCTTGAGGGCCGAGGAGGAGGTGGAGGAGGCGGTGCAGTTGGAGCTCACAGTGGCGCTGGAGGAGGAGGACGGGGTGGAGGGAGCAGGCACCAGCTTGGCTGACGAGTCCACCTTCAGGTGCATCTTCTCCACCTTCACGGCGGGGCTGAGGCTGGAGGGGAGGAGGAGGCCGAGGGGAAAGAGAGAGAGAGGAGGAGGGGTGGAGGAGAGGGACGGAGAGTGGAAAGAGTGGGAGGGAGGGGTATAGTGGAGAGAGGAACGAGGAAGAAATCATTACTCTTAACGTGACGTGCCATTTATCAAAGACGTCGGCAAAACCATCGTTTTCACCGGCGCCGCTCCAGAGCGTCCAGCTGGGAATATCCCCAAACCCCCCAACACACAGAGCGCTAGTAAATTGACTTCGATTAAGAAACCCCCCCCCCCCCACCTCCCCTCTACCCTCTCTTCCATACCCTCCCCTCCCCCTGTCCCATTTCCCTCTAATCTGGAAAGCTCTGACTGAGCGGGATGCTCATTTGGATGGAGGGGAGCAGTGGGGAAGAGACTTCAGAAGGGAGCTCTACTTCTGAGGAGCGTAGAGCGCCGAGGACTTAAGAGATGAAGAGTGAGAGAGAGAGAGAGAGAGAGAGAGAGAGAGAGAGAGAGAGAGATCCAAGTCTGGGGATCACCGAGTAACACGTGCGCGGTGGAAGGGAACAAGGGTTATGAGAGAAGTTCAAGGCTACCCGCTCCACGCTGTTTAGCGAGGCATGATTTCTCCTGTTCTTCTTAACGCCGTCTTGATACATCCACACACGGGCAATCTGCTACGTCCTCCGCATTTTGGTCGTATATCGTAAAGTGTGGCATTTTGTTTTGGGAACGGTTTATTGCTGCAGGACATATTTCCCACTACAAGCTTGACAGTCAACTGAAAGTCAATGGGGTCAAGGAAGGGCTCCAAACTAATGTGTGCGGTGAAAACCAAGTCAAACGACCTTGCACATTGTATTCCTTGGTCACATGTGCCAAGGTACCAGGCAGAGGACAATGAAGCTAATCGCTTGGCCTTGAGGATAAGCCGAGAGCTAGTTCTACTTACATCTTGTCGATGTGCAACACGCGGAAGGGTGGAGAATGGGCTCTGCGCTGGACGCCTGGCAGCTTCTCTTTGGCTGGTTTGAGGAGTCTGGAGTTGGAGGAGACGGAGGAGGAAGAGGAGGAGGAGACGCCGGAGCCACCGGAGGAGGGACGACCCAGGAGGCCGCCGCCGCCGCCGCCGCTGCCGGCGCTGCCGACCCCCGAGCCCAGCCCAGTCCCGCTGCCTCTGATCCTGGACAGGGTGGACAGCGAGTAGGCCGTGGACGGGGCCGAGGCGGAGGGGGGCTTGCTGGCCGAGCTGTGTCTTCTCTCTGGGCGGGGGGGGGGGGGTGGACAAAAGAGGACACAGGTCAGTGGAGAGCAAGCCTTTTTGAAACACATTTACACGGTTAGTCAACCTTATATTCTGTAGAAAAGAGATGAGCTGATAACTATCATCATTACTATGTATTGATGTAGCGATGATATTATTACTATGATTACTTGTGTACATGTATGGTCAACTGTAGTAGCCTAGATATGCAAGTACCATTTGGTACTGAGCTATTGGTGACTGCATCCTACAAAGCAACACTTATAAATTATACTGCATAATTTTTTTGCAGACACCAATAGTTTGAAATATTTGCATTAAATTGCCATTGTACCACACATGTTATGATGCTTCCCCTTGAGGTTTTCCAAGAACAAGTCATAAATACACAGGATACTTCCCGTGTATGCTCTCCACATCCGAATTGGAAGTTATTACGTGAATCTTACCATACAACAAAAAGTGAGTGACTGTGCTGGCAGATAAGGGTTACGGTCGGCTCAACGTCCTAGTATTGTTCTTCTGAGAAACTAGCTTTTTGTTTCTACAAGACATAGACTATTATATCAGTGTCTTGTCTTCCCATGTCTACTCCTGTCCGAGAATAGAACTAGCCTCCCGCCTCCGTCGCGTGAGCGGAAGCTCCACTGAGAAAGTTGAGAAAGAGACAACAGAAAGGGCATCACTGGATTCTGACAGGACCAACCAGAAATCGCTTCAAGTTACTGGAAGCCCCTGGAAGTCTTAACCTCTCCCCTCAGTCAAGTAAAACAATATATACAGGTTATCCTCCTATGGAAAAACAAACAAAAGAATCACAACATACTGCACAAGTATAGGCTCCACCTTCCTAAAAAAACAGATGCAAGTCTTCAGATTTGATCTTAACAGTTCACACCTACGAAAACAGAAATTGGCAAATTCATGACCAAGATTCCCACTGCGGCTCGGAAGCTGAATCCTCCTCAACGTGTCTCACACTCATAGCTTGTTGATAGGTCAAAATAAAACAAAGATGACGTAACGAAAGGAAACGTGGCAAAATATGTGTGAGGCTTAAGAGTTTCACTTGAATGAAAAGCCCATGTTCCCTGGCTCTCCGTGGGTGGGGCGACTGAGGGACCAGGGCAAACAGGGAGGAGAGAGGACACTCCTCTTATATGAAGTTTCAACGTTGGACTTCTAACATGCTCAATCACAAGCCAAAAGAGAACAAAGCAAAGTGTGGCAAGAGAAAAAATATGTATAAATAAAAAGTGCCAACAAATTAGCATGATCAGCATTGTGTGGAGCACGTTTAAAAAAGGTGAGAAAAAGGAGGTTGTTTTCCCAAAAAAGGTGTGTTTTCCTGGCAGTGTGCTTCATAAGCCAGCACAACAGGCGAGGTTGGAGTCCAGCTAGCTGGTGCTAACCCTGTGCTAGGTCCATGCAGCACTGGGCTGCACGCCAAAGCTCAGTCTCAGTGGGTGAGCTGCTAGCTAGATAGATGACTGCTGCTGCTGACACACTGGAGGGCAAGGAGGGGTCCTACTCCTAACACACAGCTGCCACTCTGTATTTTTGCCTACAACACACACACACACAAAAACACACACACACCACCGTCTGACAGTAGAGTAGACTAACGCCCACCCGTTTCTCCTCACCTCGGTGGAGCTGGTGTCTCTGTACGTTGACAGGGGGCCTTACCAGTGTAACGCTTCACACCTCAGGCCTAGATCTCATTTCATCGTGCCCGTTCACGACACATTCCTTACCTCCTGCTCTCCCATCCCATCCCTCCATCCCTCCCTCCTTTTCGATCCTTTCCTTTAGCAGTGGTAACACCCCAAGGTCTTTTTCTTCTTTTAACCCTACCCGCTGTCTCAGCCCAGCCCCTTTATTACAACACATGCTGCAAGTGCACGCACATGCACACACACCAAGCCGGCCCAGCGTGACACTCCCACAAGGCACCGCTGCCAAACACACAGTGAGTCGAGAAAAGAAGGAATAGTGCGAGAGAGAGAGAGACAGAGTGAGGGGAGGGAAGACATTGAAAAGACAAATAGAGATGGCAAAAGGGGGGGAGGTGGGGCGCATTGCCTCAGTTCACACTGTCAAGTAAAACATTTCGCTGGCTGTAGAGGGGATTCCCAAGCTACTGAAAAGAAGCACTGCCTACAGTCACTGTCTGTACTGAGCCGACAGAGTATATTACATGTAAAACTCCTAATATCTTAAAGCGAATCAAGGTTAATTTAACATAAAGTTCACCTATTGGAGATGATAAAATAAAGGATTTCCATCTTTTAAAAGCTACAATTTATCGCCATCCCTGTGTGGAACTGACGATAGGTTTGTGAATGGGTTGAGAGTGCACAGGTCTCTGTGTGAACGCTTCCTCTAGGCACCGTGTCTTTGTTGAACGCCTTCGTGGTTTAATGAATAAATCAGCAGCTGTGCTCGCTCGGAGCCCCCCACCCCACCCGCTCAATCTCCACTGAGACTGTACTGCTGTGAGCTAGCTGGCACGCACGCAGGTTTCCCTGAGAAACACACAGTGGAACGAGCTGCATCAAAGCCACATTAGATGCCTCCCCATCCTACATGGTTTGGAGATCAGTGGTTTTGCTCCTCTGCTCGGGGTCCTCTCTAGGTGATATTAGAGAGGGAGGAGGCACAGTATGTTGAGAGCCAAATTAACCACATCCAACTGTTATTTCCACAACGAAAAGACTGACAGGCCTCAATTTCTCATTGTTAGCGTATACAAATCTAACCCCATTACAAAACTAATAATTTATTAAATGTCTCAAGAGTTTCATTTAAAAGTTTAAACTAGTTTTTCTTTTCATTATTATTATTACCAAACATGAATGTACCCCACTAAATCATTATTACTTACTGCTAAAATATCGGGATGCTCCAAATTCTCCAATAAAAGGAAAGGTACATTGGAAGTCTACACTCTAACTGCCTCACCAACGACAATTTTGTTTATCCACAGTGCAATGTTGTTCAATGGTTCAGCTGCTGAAAAGGCACCATATCAATAGCCTGTTAAAAGCTGCCCACTTAACAGAAAAAAAGAAGACATTTGTTTGGGATTCAGAACCGTTCCAGGCTGCTAGTAAATGGCTCCATTTAGGTGAATTAGACCAATGTTGTTGTTAGCGGGTACATTACATTCTACCATGTACGCGCTGCCGTAGCGTTCTGCTCAGAGCTCACACTGTGGTAATGACTGGCCCACTGGGGGGGGGGGGGGGGGGGACGACGACGACGACGACGACGACAGTGTTAGACTGTCTCCCTCTACTGGCCGACCTTGAGAAAAACACCTGACCCGTGACATCCACTGTTCCGTTCACAAAAATGAAAGCTGGAGTACTTTTAGCTCTAATCCACCCATCACCCTGCGCTACCTTCTGTCCTGTTCTCTCACAGAAACACAACACATCTGTGCACAAAAAAACGCGGAGAGCTAAATACATACGGACAGTGCAGTGTGTCCGCGTTGAGTGTTTTTTTTTTAAGAGTTTGTCGAGAGGACAGATCGCTGTGTGTTGAATGAGATCCACAGCAAAGTCCTCCCTTGATTTTGATCTATAATTCATCAATTATCCTCAGCGTTTTGGTCAAAGCGTGTTCCCCTGCTTGTTTACTGACTTATTTACACTGTCGGAAGAACATAAGATAGCAACGCTTTGTTCTATGTCGGTCATCCTCTGCCTGCATGCCTGAGAGGCAAACACACAAAATATTAGGCTTGAGGACATGGGGAACATGGGGAAAGGTCTTGTGGGAAATGAAAGAACGTAGCCCTGGACCTCGTTCCTTCACATAAACATTGATAACTTAGATACACAAGTATAAGCACAATCTAACAACGTGAACACTTACACTGGCATCATTGAAGACGAGCGGACAACAGTGCAACGCTTCAACAGTACAGCGACACCCTCAAATCTTTACGACCCATCCCCTGACCCTGGTCTTCCCCGCTAGGAGGTGCGTTAAAAGGAGCGAATCCTTCCTTGTGTCATTTTTGTTGTCTGTGATTGTATAGGAATGGATGTGTGTGTGGCGGGCGGCAGTGTGACTTACCGTAGTGCGCTTGGAAGGCCTGGGGCTTGACGACCTGACTGCAGTGGCTGCACATCACCAGGTAGAAGTCGTCCTGGGCGGGGCACTGCCCAAATATGGGCATGTCTGCACACAGGGGGGGAAGAGGGAAGCGAAAACGGGGCCAGGTCAACACACTCAACAATGGGACAAAGAGCAAAGAAAACGCTACGTTCCCTGATGTTATCGAAAGCCTTAGAAAGGTGTACTGCTCGACTCGACATGGGCATGTCGAAAGATCCCACGCGAGACGCTCAGATCCATGCCGTGTGTCAGTGTGTTGACTTGGTGTCTGTGTCGGTAACAGTATTTAAAGACCCAGCTGACAGGGACCCAGACGCACACAAACAAAGCCACAGAGCACTCGCCGCACTGGCCTCTCTGCTGAGAAACATAGCCGAGTGATAAGGAGATGGAGAGAACGGGGCCAGCAATCCAAAGGTTGTCTGCGGCAGAGCAACACACCGAGACACGCACACTTAGTGGGCCAATGCTTGAACCAGGACACGTGAATTAAGGAGAGAGTCAGATTCCTCCTACATCCAAGTTACACCCATTGAGTGCTACACCGTGTGCTGTGTACAATACTCTGTGTGTGAGAGACTTTTCCAGCAAACCCCTCACCATGACGCCCTCTCTGTGTCGCCTGTGCAGTGCACTCCTGCTAAGTAAACTGTGAGAACTCCAACCAAAACTAATCCCAAAACCACACCATGTCACACCAATCAAAACAACAACAACAGAGTCAGAACACTCTGACCTTACCAAAAACATTCCTGGGATATTAGACAAATGTAGACTTCTCAATGTTTATACATTTTAAAAGGGGGTGACCACGAGAAACCACATTTCTCTCTCTCTTTTCTCCCAGTGATCAAACCCTCTCTGAGAGCGCCACCCAGCTAATTAAGAAGGCTAATTAAGGGACCACTCAGGGGGGGGGGGGGGTAGTTGTGAGACGAGTGGAGCCGCCCTTTAAAGCCTGCACCGCTGCCGAGGGCTCTCCACGCGTTGGCCCGAGAGGCACGGCCGTTTGAGCCCGCACAAAGGCCTACCTGGTGGCTTGTTTCTCTCCGCGCTCCTGTGTGGGTGACTGAAGGTGCCCGGAGCTACTTGGCGTGGGTCGAGGGACGGGGGCCACTCCGGCTGAGGGTCTGCTCAAACAGCTGTCGTGTGCAAACGGCTTGATTTTACACGGCGGTTGGTTGAGCAGTCGGGGGAAAAGGACAAGCCTTTAGTTAGCGGACAAAAGGACCGGGACCCGCTACCTGCCTTCCATTCGAGTGGAAAATGACAGCTTCAAGGAGTTGATGGCTCGGCAAGAGGAGGGCAACGAAACTTGAATGGCTATTTGCACTGTTAATAGCCCCTCTCTTTTTCTCTCTCTCTCTCTCTCTCTCTCTCTCTCTCTCGCTCATTACTGATAATGAACTGAATAGTGTTCAATAAAAGTATGCTATTTATGCCAAATTCAAGCATCTAATCGCTCACAATAAACAAATTTACTCCAACAAGTCACTGACAACCGTCTCACACCAGTGTAAGGGCTCTGTTGGTCTCTTAACTAAAGGGAACCCGGTCCTTTCAGAATCCCTCCACCTCCCTTTCACTCTGTATTCAGCCTCACACACCGGCACGGACTGTACCGCCGCAACCAGACGACTTGAAAAGTGGCGTAACGTCATTGTGCCGGACCCTTTCTCACCCATCCCTCTACTTGTGTGGCCGGCAGAGGGAAGGGGGGGAGAGCAGGGGGAGAGGAAGGAGGGAGAAAGAGAGGCGGATGGAGGGTGACAAAGAGAGGCGGAAGGAGGAAGACATATTAAAAGAAAATGAAACATAGGCGTCATAGAGGAGAGCCGAAGGCGAGGGGGAAAAGAAAGCCTACTTGTGAATACCCTCGGCAAGATAAGCAAGGAGAGAGAAAATGTGGAGCGTCAGGCAGAGAGAGAGAGAGAGAGAGAGAGAGAGAGAGAGAGAGAGAGAGAGAGAGAGAGAGAGAGAGAGAGAGAGAGAGAGAGAGTCCAGTTAATTTCAGCATCCTCATCCATGGCAGTGATGAATGATCTCGCCCGAGTAGCAGCAGCAGCAGCAGCAGCAGCTCCAGAAGGCTCCCAGCACACTGACAAAAGGGCAGCAGACTCACTGACCTGCAGCTAACGGCTGGCACTACGTTTCCCAGCAAACACTGCTTGGGGCTCAGACCACTCAACAAAAAAAATAACAGACTGAGAGAGAGCAGATGAGGCAGGTAAGTCAGATCGGGAAGAGTGAATCCATCCGTCACCTCCAGTCACGTTCCGACGCTCGAGTCACGTGAATGTGTCATAGCTTGTGTGTGTGTGTGTGTGTGTGTGTGTGTGCGAGCGAGAGAGAGAGAGTGGCTGTTCCACCAAGGGAGAGATCTGGTGGTGAGTCATGGCAGTGAGGTGTAGTCATCCACTCCGCAATACCTCCAGTTCACACACACACACACACACACACACACACACACACACACACACACACACACACACACACACACACACACACACACACAAAGTGAAACTAAAAGAGCAGTGAGACTAATGAAAACACATCCAAGACATAAGTGCATAATGGAGTCCGTGAACCCGGCGGCAGAGGAGACAAAGGGGAGCGACGTAGAGTTTTGAGAATGAGTCGTACTAAGCCAGTAGGGCTGGGCTACACTAGAGAGTGAACCAATAGCCTTGCATTTTAAGTGGCCTCCACTCTACCTCTTTTCTATCCTGTTCAGAGCAGACGGGTATGGGTGTGTGTAAAGGGCTGTGTTGTCATCCACCAAAAGTGTCTAAAGTTGCACATTTCAAACCTGCATTTTGAAATAGAGCTAAAAAAGACAACACATACATGTCTGTAGGTCAACTCAAAAAAGAATATATCCAAATGTGAGCTTAAAACAGTAGGCCTACTCCACACCAACAGACGTGTGAACACTTTCTGGATGAGCCTGGCTTGGAAATAAGATCTAAAGCTCCTGGCAGTGGGTAGGTTGGTCTGCAATTTCGGTGATCAGTTCTCATACGCATACATACACAGACACATCAACAACTTACTCAGAAGCCTAGCCACATGTTGTGTCACAGCCCTCACTCCAATTACTGCTACTACTACTACTACTACTACTACTACTACTACTACTACTACTACTACTACTACTACTACTACTACTACTACTACTACTACTACTACTACTACTACTACTACTACTACTACTACTACTACTACTACTACTACTACTACTACTACTACTACTACTACTACTACTACTACTACTTCTACTACTACTACTACTACTACTATTCCTTTTTCAAATGCAGCCAAAGCCTACAATTGGGGCTATCGGATTCTTGTAGGTCGCATAACCATTGTGGATATTTGTCTCTAATAGTTCCAAAGGCACTTTACTTTTCTTTTCATTTAATTAAAACTGAAACTGAACAAGTGTGCAAATCAGGCGGGTGTCAATTCTTGTTTGCGGTGTCTAGGAGGCCTCTAGGAATGATTTGTTCTCTAAATTGTGCAATGACGCTGCGGTGCGCAAACACACACAGATGCCATTGTTAGCCAACGCAAATGTACTGTTAGATAAGTGCCCTGACAAGTAGGCTCCAGCATGTCAGCCCTTCCTTTACGGCAGAGGAAATAACATAAAAATTACGTAGCATACATATATGGGTCAGAACTTAGGTAGGCACAGTCATTGCCATTGCATGTGTGTTGGCAAATGGCATCCTGACTCATTTAACTAGTGACTTTAAAGCGAAACGTATCCCACTCGTATTGCTCTATGACTACACTGACAAAGCCAATTGACAGAGGTAATGAGTGATAGATATAGACTTAATACCTCACACTGTATAAAGAGGTGTTGTAGCCTTCAGGAAAATGATGTTTTAACTAACGTCTCCCCAAAATGATGATTCATATCAATTACACAGTTATATCACTGTTTGTTTTAAATGTCATGAAGCTGTTTCCTGAGTGCAGAGGAAGGTTTTAATGTGAAACTAAGCGACTTTCTAAACAGTGTTATTGAGCTAGCCAAGGTGTAGCCCACCTTCATGGAAACTTCTCTTCAATGAATTAGCCATTGGAAAACACTGTTAATGATGCTGAGCTATTATCCTAAACTAATACGCCTATGACACGGTACATTAGAATGACCACATCTTGTAGGTAATGATTTTTTTATAGCTATTAGCTACGAGTTTAATGTGATTTGAGGCTAAACGGCAAAAGCAGAGACGACACAATATTGATTGGTCAAACCATTTGTGGCATAATCTTAATAGGCCTACTATATATTAAGTGTCAATAAATGGTGTTACTTAGAATCTTAGAACTCACAAAATCTATTCATGTACATTTTCACAAACTGACTCTTCCAAGCCCTTCAGTGGTGATGGTAGGCTCCTTCGGTACAAGCTGAAGTGACTGACAATAAACAGTAAAATAGGTATATTCTACGTACTTATATTAAGCTTACGACTGTCTGCTACTTCCAACTGCATGCATAGGTCTAATAAATTGTATTGTTGTCAAACAAATGATTTATCTTCAAATTGTGTCCTGTCCTTGCACATGTAACAGACACGCACACCTGCTATACATACAGATGAAATGACTAAAGTCAAATGAGATATAACTAAATCTATTTGTTTAACCCAAAAATAGGCAGACATTAGGTATTAATAAAAGGGTCAACATGGCATAATTGTCCCAAGTTTTGATGTGCAGACCTATCTTGACAGTTATTAAATTCATCATAGGGCCTGTTTTCACAAATAGCCTAATGCTAAGATGCACTTGCTGTACAGTAAGCTCAAATTTTGGCCGATGCATGTGAAGTGTGTGTGTGTGTGTGTGTGTGTGTGTAAACTGGGAAAACCAAAACATATCTTTGGCTATAAAGAGCGACACTCACCTTCTCTGCACAACCTCATGGCTTCACGGTTTTTCCCGAACTCTTTGAAACTTTCCTCCGATTCAGCACCTAAAAGAACGCAATCCGATACACACAGACAAATAAATAGTTATACTTGCTCGTGCTGTTGCTACCAGTAGCGTTTCTACATATCTCACAAAACTGCACGCAATCGGCCAAAAAGCTCGCCACCATCGGTTGTGACTCGCTTCTACATGCATATCCTGATCGCGCGGGCACTCACCGTCGTTGCTATGAAGTTTGGCAGCATCGACCCAGTTGCTCCAAGGCTGTCCCAACATTATTTCTGGACTAGGCAGGGCTCTCCGCTCCGCAACAGTCGCCATTGCTGTGGAGCTTTCTCCCCGCTGGATCTGCTGCTGTTGCTGCTTCAGCTGCCTGGCCGCTCTGCGCTGCTCCCCCCTGACGTCATCATCGGCCCTTTCCGACATTCTTTCCGCTACAATGTAACAAAACATCAGTTAGCTAAGTACTTAGGATATATTCATTGACTGACAAGGGCAAGAGCATCTCTATATCTCTCTCTGGTCCCTTAATCCTTTCGATGACGTGTGGAAAGGCCAATGGGACCCTACCAGTGTTAGAAATCCCTCGTGATGTTAAAAATGGGGAGCTTTGATATGGCGTACCCTGGTCCCATACATACTGTACATTCTGCCAAGCGGACACTTCCAAGAAAGCCTCGAAACTTTTAACTAAAGCTGCATAATGGGTTATCGTTATCTCCAAAATTATGCTAAATCCATGTAAACAATCGTTCACTAAAGTATAAAGTGGTAATTGTAATAACTGTTTTGCGAATCCTTTTTTCTTTTTTATATGAAATAAGAACCAAATAAAACAATTTATTACTAAAGTGTGCATGCCCTCTTTCTCTTAGGGTGATTTCTAGGGCATTGCTGCAAAACCTCTTAATAATCCCCACTATCACTTTTAAAAAAAATTGTGTGTGTTATAATGTTTGTGATACAGGTCCCGGAAACAGTTAATTATCAAAGCAGCCAACAGCTCAATCACAGTAAACAAGTGACATACTTGAATGGCTCAGTCAAATTACTGAGATTTGGCAAATGACAGGAACCCCCCCTAAAACATGTTAGACTCAATGTTACATGTTTTAAAAAAATAAAGTAAATATTTAGATTACAGTCATACAAAACTACGATTGTTCTATATTGCACATTACCTTCCCCTAAACACCTGAACAAAGAGAAACATTTCCTATGCTCCTTTTCGTTTTCCTAAATTCACTGGTCTACAGTACAGATGGTGGTAGAGTATTATCAAGGCAAATGTACATTTGGACTTCAATAAAATGTTTTTTACAACGGTAATAACATTAATAAGAAAAAACTAATACAAAAAATTTGTTTATAGTATAGCCATAACTCATTTGGTGATATTTAACGTATTGGCAGCATTAATTTGATAAACAGAATATCCTGGATTAACGGTGTATGATGATCAGGACAATGTGACAAAAACACATATGTCTATTGAATATTAAAATAATAAAATTCTGAAAGAATACATATCCAGTTATTTTTGTTAAAACATAAAAATGCATGTATAAAAGATGCAGCATACGTTTATGGTACTGCATAATAATTCAAATAGCACACTCCACACGTAGTGTATAATCCCTCATGTTTTTAAGGACTCGTTTTGAGAGGATGTTGGTTCGTTAATCTTAACTTTGAAAGCAAAATGGATAAATAGAACATCACAATAGTATGATTGCAACAAAATTGAACACATTTAAACGCTCCTTATGTGTAAAACAATGTAACATCTTTACAAGGGGCTTAAGCATTCTCATTAGGGTTGGTTTGCTAAATTAAAGTACAACCTCCCATAGGGCTATTTATGGCCATGACATCTTACTGTTCAAAGCACCAATACCTTGTCAAACGTGGAAAAGGGAAACTTAATCACAACTTAATCAGTGGATCCTCATCAGTTTGGGTGATTGCTGGCTGCCACGGGATGGAAAGGAATCTGAAAACCATTACACACACACACACACACACACACACACACACACACACACACACACACACACACACACACACACACACACACACACAGAGGGGAGAGGTAGGGCAGACAAGTAAGTATCATGTTCATTGTTTTCTCATTTTTTGGTGGGGTACTCAGTGTTGAAGGAGTTACTTGTTTTTTCTGTAAGGCAACACCCCACACCCTCTTTTGGCACCTTCAGTAGCTACAAAGCTAGCTAGACCAGGCAATAGGCTAGCCACTGGTAATGGATCTCCTTGCTGCTATACAGTAGTAGACTACAGAGGTTATTCGTTTAGCCAACTCTTTCTTGAATAGCCTATATTTAAAAGGGGGCCTACAGTAAATCCTTCCATAAGTGGCTTTATATCTAGGCTCAATAGATATAGTGGGACTAACTTGCATGCTTTCACAAAATGTTATAAAATAACGACTTTATTGTAATGTTAACCATATGAGTTCCGTAACAGTTAACGTTCAAAAGACTACAGTCTCATTATAAGGTCATGATGTTCTCTAGAATGACAAAAATGAAGAGGAATTTCCATCAGAGGTGTTGGTATGAACTGACAAACAACTAGTTAGAGCATTTGCCCATACATGTGGTTGTAGTGCACTTAGGCTGCACGTAGACAAGGCTTATTCATAAACCCAAATATAAATGTATGTGCACATACTAGTCACATCCAACTGCTATACTACCTCAGTTACGTGCTGAAAAAAAAAGAAATAAAGTCTCAAACTTTCTACTGATCTGTTTTTAATTTGCCCCCTGATTTAAAGTCTGATAACTTGAAACAGCAGGTCAGTCTTCCGAACCTACATCCCACAGATGTCCTTTGAAGCTGATTGTAAATTTGCAAATAGAATAACCTTTACAATAAGCATATACAGTGCATCCGGAAAGTATTCATACCCCTTTACTTTTTCCAAATTTTTTTATGTTACAGCCCAATTCCAAAATGGATTAAATAAAAAAATACTATCAACATTCTACACACAATACTGCATAATGACAAAGTGAAAAAAGTGTTTTAGAATTTTTTGCAAATGTATTAAAAATAAATAAATAAAATATCACATGTACATAAGTATTCACACCCTTTACTCAATACTTTGTTGAAGCACCTTTGGCATCAATTACATCCTCAAGTCTTCTTGAGTATGATGCTACAAGCTTGGCACACCTATTTTGGGGCAGTTTCTCCCATTCTTCTTTGCAGATCGTCTCAAGCTCCATCAGGTTGGATTGGGAGCGTCGGTGCACAGCCATTTTCAGATCTCTCCAAAGATGTTCAATCGGGTTCAAGTCTGGGCTCTGGCTGGGCCACTCAAGGACATTCACAGACTTGTCCCGAAGCCACTCCTTTGTTATCTTGGCTGTGTGCTTAGGGTCGTTGTCCTGTTGGAAGGTGAACCTTCGCCCCAGTCTGAGGTCCAGAGCGCTCTGGAACAGGTTTTCATTAAGGATCTCTCTGTACATTGCTGCATTCATCTTTCCCTTGATCCAGACTAGTCTCCCAGTTCCTGCCGCTGAATAACACCCCCACAGCATGATGTTGCCACCACCATGCTTCACTGTAGGGATGGTATTGGCCAGGTGATGAGCAGTGCCTGGTTTCCTCCAGACATGACGCTTGGCATTCAGGCCAAAGAGTTCAATCTTGGTTTCATCAGACTAGAGAATTTTGTTTCTCATGGTCAGAGTCCTTTAGGTGCCTTTTTGCAAACTCCATGCGGGCTGTCATGTGCCTTTTACTGAGGAGTGGCTTCCGTCTGGCCACTCTACCATAAAGGCCTGATTGGTGGAGTGCTGCAGAGATGGTTGTCCTTCTGGAAGGTTCTCCCATCTCCACAGAGGAACACTGGAGCTCTGTCAGAGTGACCATCGGGTTCTTGGTCACCTCCCTGACCCAAGGCCCTTCTCCCCCAATTGCTCAGTTTGGCCGGGCGGCCAGCTCTAGGAAGAGTCCTGGTGGTTCCAAACTTCTTCCATTTGCGAATGATGGAGACCACTGTGCTCGTTGGGACCTTCAATGCTATAGAAATATTTTTGTACCCTTCCCCAGATCTGTGCCTCGATACAATCCTGTCTCGGAGGTCTACAGACAATTCCTTGAACTTCATAACTTGGTTTGTTCTCTGACATGCCCTGCCAACTGTGGGACCTTATATAAACAGGTGTGTGCCTTTCCAAATCATGTCCAATCAATTGAATTTACCACAGGTGGACTCCAATCAAGTTGTAGAAACATCTCAAGGATGATCAGTGGAAACGGGATGCACCTGAGCTCAAAATTGAGCGTCACAGCAAAGGGTGTGAATACTTATGTACATGTGATATTAAATTTTTTTATTTTTAATACATTTGCAAAAAATGCAAAAAAAAAAATTCACTTTGTCATTATGCGGTATTGTATGTAGAATGTTGAAAACATTTCTTTATTGAATCCATTTTGGAATTAGGCTGTAACATAATAAAATGTGGAAAAAGTGAAGGGGTATGAATACTTTCCGGATGCACTGTATATATATATATATATATATATATATATATATATATATATATATATATATATATATACATACAGTACTGTGCATAAGTTTTAGGCAGGGGATGATGTTTTGAAGGCGAAGGGTGGTCACACCAAATGTTGATTTGATACAGATTTTCCCTCACTTTGTTTATTTTTTTATCAATTCATAAAATACAATTAACATTTATCCTTTTAAGTAGTTTTTTTCTAACTTTAAAGACATCACACCTGCCTAAAACCTGTGCACAGTACTGTATATATATATATATATATATATATGCCATTTTAATAGCTTTTGCAACTTTCTGAATAGAGCTTTGGTTTAGGAAAACAAGCATGATCTCCTACATAGTCAGTAGATTACAGGCTAGATTATTTGACTAGGCTGATTACAGACGTCAAAATGTGCTCTCCATTGTTTAATTGAAGTTACCTGATCTGGCACACCTTTATAATAAAATAGCATAAAAAAGGAAATACTTTGAAAAAACCTGGAATGCTTTCCCCAAAGACGTTTGACAACTAAAAACCCTCGGGACACACTTTCGTTGCATAAAAACTCACATTAAAATAAAATGTGGATTAGATCAATTGTAACCCCATACAGGTTCAACTTGCAATACCATGCGTTGTTGTCATCTAAACATATGCATGACTAATAACAGGTGCAATACTAGACCCGTATAAACAAGTTGCCCAACTATTGTTAATCTGTTTACAACGACCCATCGTGCTACTTAAGTAGCTGTTTATCAAATTGTACATTTTCATTAAAATGTAGTTTAATAGTCTGATCAGTGATTACATGAGCATGGTGAGCTGCAATGGCAGGCTAAATGGTTACAGCTAGTGCAAGAAACCCAGATCCCAAGGGTATGGACAGCGTTATACTGTCTGTCACTCGAGGAGCGGCTAATTTACTTCGATGACTACTTGAAGTATCGTTAGCTAAGCTAACTAACTGACCAGCGTCTGGCGATGAAGCTGACCAAATCATAGTTGCTAGCTAGCCTAGTGCAGTACATAAGTCATAACAGCCATTAGCCAAATAAATAAAAACGCTGTTCTTACCAAGGTCTTGGACGCAGAAGATGAAAATGTGAGTTTAAGCAGACACAATCAGCTGACTGTGGACAAAAAAGAACGAAGTTCGTGGAAAAAAAGAACGAATGCAATGTTTACTGACTGTGGAGGTCTTTGCCAGGTGCTTCCATGTCTGTTTACCAGAAGGCATTCTGGGACGCAGACGTCACCTCACCAGAAAGCTGGTAAGTTTTAATTTATTTTTCATTCTCATTTTCATTAGTTGTTACCAAATTAACACGTATAGTATCTGTTTGGGAAAATTGGTCATGAAGCAATTGTAACAAAGCTCAGGAAATTAAAAAAAACTGAAAAAACATGAGACGAGCTGTCAAAAATAAGCATGCTTGCCTTTTTGACCAATCGATGATGTCTCCTTCAGGGGCGGGGTACATTCAACACAGTCGTTCATTTCCTGCGGTATAGATAAAGTTATTTCAATGGTGGAAGTGCCAACAGTAGTTTACAATAACAGATATGGGAGCTGTTACCGATGGTAATAATTTTATACTGATGTTTGACGTATTTGGTTGTATCGTTTAATTATGTTTGACTGGATTTGCTAAAGACTAAAAAACAACATGTTAACTCAATTAAAAAAGACAGCAAATTTGATTAAAGCTAAAGCTAACGTTAGCTGGGTTACCTTGGCTTTTGTTGCTGCAAGTGAAACATTCAGCCATGATTCACACCACGCTAGCAAGCTTCTAACGTCGGCTTAACGATTGATATCTGATCTCGGTGTTTTTTTATCTCAGATGAAGTGATTCGTAAACGTCTTCTTATTGACGGAGATGGAGCTGGAGATGATCGACGCATCAATGTTCTTCTTAAGAGTTTCACGAAATGGTGCCACACACCAGGGACTCCTGAGGAGGGGTAAGTTTCAGTGGCACTTTGGCCAATTGTTTTTTAAAATGCTTTTTGTTATTCCTGACCTCGCTATCGACCAACAATGAAACTGTTTATTTTATTGGTCCAGCCAACCCTTTTTTTAACCGTTCTCTAAATCCTTTTCCCAGATTCACACAATACCAGAGGATGCTTGGCACATTAGCTCAATGTGAATTCTCCATGGGGAAGACTTTGCTTGTATATGACATGAACCTCAGGGAAATGGAGAACTATGAGAAAATATACTCTGATATAGGTAGGCTTATAATGGACTATTGTTGTTTTTGTATATATTTTGTTATGTATTTTGTAAATGTATGGGGTTAACAGCTTGTGGTTTGAGTTGAAGAATTGGGCAGTTTGTGCGTTGCTGTTCACAATAATCTAGAGTAAAAAGTTAGATGAAATTTGTTAAGCAACGCATCATTACTGATATTGGAAATTGGGAAAACAGATATAATTTGCTTTTGTCTAAACTTGTAAGTTTATCATTCTTTCTGTCCTGTACAGAACAAAGTATCACGTCTGCACATGATAAAATATCAGAGTGCAAAAAGGAGATTCAGAGAGCAAAGAGAATAAGAAAGAATCGGCAAGGTGAGGATGAATTGCCATGTGATGACTTCTTTTTCAAAATGAGACGTTTGTTGTTTTTCTTCCCTGAGCTTTGTAAATCAATATATCTGATCTAAAAATAATGCATTGAGCAAAAGTTGTATTATTTTGTATATACACTACATCAAATGTATTTTCGTTTTACATATAATATTCAAATTTTATATATACATATATACATTTTACTTGGTTTCCTTTCTGTTTCACTTTGCAGAATATGATGCACTGGCGAAGGTTATCCAGCAACACCCAGACCGACATGAAACACTAAAGTAAATTATATCATATCCGTTTGGAACAAATAAATGTTGCCTGCAACACTAAAAACCTAGACTTTATTGTGCCTTTGTCAAAATGCAGAAAGGCTCACAGTGATTGTTTTTTGGAATGCCCTTTATTTAATTGTCCCCAATGTGTGGGTTTCACCTACAGACAGTTGGAGGCGCTTGACAAAGAGCTCCAGCAGCTGTCACACATCAAAGAGAATGTCGATGACAAGGTATGACAAAATACATGTCCGCACTTAATTATCCCGTGAAGTCAGCATCGGACATCAGTTTATGTATTAACATTTGTACCTTTCTTCTCAGTTGGAGTTGAGGAAGAAACAGTTCCATGTGCTTCTCAGTACCATCCAGGAATTACAACAGACACTTGAGAGTGAGTATCAGTACTGGCACATGTATGTCATCTGACTGGTGACATTGTGGCTGTTTCAGTTGTGATCCAGTCAAACATTAGCCTAGTTAGTACTAAAATGATTGTGCACAAGTGGTTTTTAAACAGTGTAATCACACAGGATTCAAAATATTTCTGATGATAAATTTTGATATATCTCTCTAGCAACTTTATAAAATGAATTGTCAATGTATACATCTACTACTTGTGACTCCAAGTAGAAAAAGAGCGTAAATCATTTACATGCCAACTTCATTTTTTTATTTCTGTGGGTGTTTTATTTTGTTGTTTTTTTGTAGATGATGAGAAAACTGAGAATGATGACAATCGTGGGAGCCCAATGGAGAACGGGGATTAAGAAGTGTCAGCAACAGCAAATGTGATCAAAAGCTCTTTATTGGAGTTAATTATGTTTTTGAGGAAACTTTTAATTTAACTGAAAATTGCATTGCTTGAATTTTGTTTTTGTATGACCTTATGTATTTGGACTCATAAAATAGTCGTTTTATAAAATTGTACATGCTTAGTGGTGTTTTTTTTTTATTGTTTTGATTTGTGAGCATATTAGAATGAGAATATGGTGAAACCCAATGCAAATGTTGGCACAAATATGACCAAATCAATCGACTAGAATAGATAGATGAGACGTTAGCCTATCCAGATAGTGTTTCTAATTGGTTACTCAATATAATATTTGTACAGTTATGATATTCAAATAAATTGATTTACTTAGTGAGGAATTTGTAGTTACTGATAAATATATCACATAACAATTTCACCCTATGATTGAATAATCTCTTTATATCCACAAGGGGGCAGTATATTGCATTGATAGCGACGCGATTGAGTTTGCAAAATGGCATGAAAAAGACAGAGGGTATTTTTTTTTATGTTTTATTAGTGAGGTTGTATGTGACCTAAACAAATTTTCCTGTAACAGTCTGGGGGACAGATTTCCCAAAAACGGGATGAACACTTCAACAGTGGACAATATTTATCCGTTAGCATGTAGATTGCCATCTAGCCAGTCACTTTGATACAGTTTGATATAGTTATAAACCTAATGCCTCGGTGTTTGGTCCCAACTAATATTCTGACAAAGTCTGAACTCCGTCCAGGACCAATTTACCCAAATTAAATCAAGCCCAAAAGAAAAATCAATTTATGTGTATTTTTTATATATCATACTAAGATTATTATTAGAATAGTAGTAGTAGTAACAGCATTGAACGTTATTATTCGGTCCTACTTAGTTTTTCTTTCAATACGCTAAACAATATGTGTTACAACAGTACAGAGCTTCTAACTGATGTGAAATTGACTAGTACCCCAACAGGTAGGAGCGTGCCTGCCTCAGGCGTTTTAGACGACTCTGTAGAGCCACTCTCTTGCTGCCGATGTCAAAGTCTTCCTTCAGCAATTCCTCTACGTTCTCCTTGACCTGCAGCATCTGGAGCATCTCCCGCTGCAGCTGAAAGGCTGACTCCTGCAGCATCTGATAGCGAATCACCAGAGGGATCTGGTCGGCCAGGCGCTGACTTGCAATCTAGTGGAGGAAAATCACCACATATAGCTTGAGGCCAACTAATCCCACTTATTTATCTTTACACTAATGTATACTAAATAAATCCTTTGAAGTTAATCTTGTAGATACTTACATAGTAATAGGACTTGAGGTGCAGCATCATCTCATGAAGAGTAGCATGGTTGTCCATGCTAAAAATTAAACTGCTTGACTGTTTTTCTTCAATCCCATTTTCCTCTTCCTCCTCTTTCTTCCTGTCATTTAGACTGTGGCTGTACGTGCTGTCCTGGGTGTAAACAATCAGCTCCATCTTGAACTGAGTCCTCAACATGGACTCAGCTTTAGACTCGTGGTCCTGTTTAATGGCCTCAATCTTAGTCTGAACAGAAAACATGTAATCTATTTTAGTGACAAATAGTTACATATGATGCACAACCGTATTCAAATAATTATTTGCAATTACTTACTGTACCTTGGCTGATTTGAGGAGATTAGGGAATCCCACAAAGCTTCCTTGAGCCAGCTTTATAAACACCTTCCTGACAGCATCTGGAGAACAGTGGATTATAACAAAACATAATTTTACTAATGGTAAAAATTAAAAAGGTGTAAATAATTGGGGCATATTAGTGATAGCAACGTTTATACTAGAGTCAAGTTGGAGTACAGATGTATGAAACTTCAAATTATACTTTTAACCTGTTACAAATGCATGTATCTCTTTATTTGTACAGGACGTCCGTGATTACCATAGTTAAATGAGATGAACATTGGATCTAAACACAATAGGTTCTGACTGCAATTCCCTCACCGGATATGTCTTTTAGCTTCTTAACAGCAGGCTCCTCCAGCTGTCTAATCTGGTCCTTCACCATCACCTCAAAGGTCTTGTAGTTGATGAAGCCCGGAAGCTCTCTTCCACGGTACTTCTCCTCGTACCCAGCCACTTCTCTCTCAATCCTCATGTTAACTGTGATATATTTAAGTAATATCAATGCTCTGTTGACTCAAAATAGAGTGTCTGAAAGGAAAACATTAACCTTGATGAGACTAACAATTCTCTCCTGAGCGATCCAGTTGTGTCTTCCAGTTCTTGAACTCTGCTCTGAGAGTCGAGAAGATGTTGAGTCTGTCTCCATTTTTCAGTTCCTCTCCTGTAGTTAGACTGAGTGCGTCTTGGGTAAAAGTTGTCACACGCTAATAAATAAAGAGAGGAGGAGATGAGAAGGGAATTCAACAATAGTTGTTAATATCATATAAAATGAATTCACATTCAGGAATAAACTTAGTCTGGGATTTTAATGTAAACAATATTTCAACGTTTAACTTCATTTTTAGCTGCCATGTTAATCCCCGCCCCAAAATATTTGTTGATAAAAACACTGAACAGCTGCTTGAGAAAGGCCCATACTTTTCTTTGCATTTAATCTATAGCATTTTATTGCTATGCTTAAAAGGTTTTAAGATTGAGTGAGCTCAAAAAAATGTCATGCATCTAGATTTTTTTTACAAAAGTGGTAAGTGTGACATTCCTGTAGAAATAAAGATCTAACATGGTGCGATGGTTGTTAGTTGTGTTTTAGAGTTGTATTAAAGGAGTTCACGTCTAATAGGAAGTAGAGTCTCTCTGTTGGGTCGGAGGGGGGTCCAGTTCCATATTTATCCAGCTCTGCATATGTCTGTGCCAGCTTCTCCTCAATCTGCTCCTCCAACCGAGGCAGGGATTTCTATGGGTTAAAGCAAAAGTCCCTATTAGATCTCTTCATATGTTGGTTGCGTTGATTGATTTTGATGGTGTATTACTAGGAAACATATTGTGAACAACAATCAGTAAAGTGACGTTTAACTGAAAAGTTAACCCCTGCTTACATGTATATGGTGCACCAGTTCCAAGGTGAGTTTCTCAGCCAGTTTAGGGATGGTAGCGTGACCTTCATCATAAAGTGCGCTGATGCAAGAAAAAGACAATTAAACACTTTTTTTTACAGCTTTCAAAACCATCTTAAAACAGAAACGGAGCATAGCCCATGCAAGGGCAAGGCAGAATGTATTTACAAACAATCTCTATGAATGGTTACAACACAACTCGCTGAGTGTCTCACTAACCTGAGATGTTCATGCTCTTTGAAAAAGGCTTCTTCTCTCTCTGTGGCCTCCTTCAGTGAAACCTTATCCGTTATTTCTTTCTGGCCCCTACACTTAACGATCATGTAGCCTTTGGTCAGGTGGATGACCTCGTTATGGACAATGTCCACCACATTTTCCTCTGTGCCCTTGTCCACCAGGTCAGGCTTAGTTAAGATTCCTGTAGGTAAACACACATCCATGTAATTCTTATAGAGAAAACCACAGTTTACCGCAAATCAATATTTGTACTGATGTTTGTGTTTTTCAGTCATTACTATCAAGTACTAAAAGCCCCACCCTATGGAACATGGGTACAGATGATGTTATCCACAATAATAAAATGTGTTCCATTGTAACGATGTTTTGTCCATTTTATCTGCTTTATTTTGTTATAAATGTTGTACTTTGTACTGTTTTTTATTATTTGAATGCATGGTTATAAAATGTTGTTATAAATGTTGCACTTAAGTAGTAAAGTTTGACTGAATGCATGATCACCATACAAAAGATATAATGGACCTAATTGGACTTGCTTATTCCTTGCCAAAAATATTGAACCTACAAAAACATACATGTTTATTTGTCTAGATCCAGATAGCTATAGCTTTAAGGGAACACTCTATCTACCCAAGGTCCTTTCGCCATCAGGATCCACTTCCTGAGCCATCTTCAAAGCCTCAGTGGTTGCTATGTCAACATTGCACGGAACAACCACTAAGTTGATAGTTTCTTGCTTTATGATGAACTTCCGAATCAGCCTCTTAATCTGAAAGCGTAAAATAAATAAACAACTTGAATTGTATACCTATTGGTTGTATTCATTGTATTACACAAAAACATAAGTCAATACGGCAGTAAGTCGGACTCGTTTCCGGTGAGGGTTGGCCTCCTCCAAGGCTGCGCTTTGTCACCTATCCTGTTTGTGATATTCATGGACAGGATCTCACGGCGTAGCCGCGAGGGAGGGGGGCTGCGGGTTGGTGGGCAGAGGATTGCATCACTGCTTTTTGCAGATGATGTGGTCCTGATGGCATCATCGGTCTGCGACCTGCAGCACTCATTGGATCGGTTCGCAGCCGAGTGTGAAGCGGCTGGGATGAGGATCAGCACCTCCAAATCGGAGGCCATGGTTCTCAGCAGGAAACTGATGGATTGTCTTCTCCTAGTAGGGAATGAGTCTTTACCCCAAGTGAAGGAGTTCAAGTATCTCGGGGTCTTGTTCTCGAGTGAGGGGAAAATGGAACGAGAGATGGGCCGGAGAATTGGAGCAGCGGGTGCGGTATTGCAGTCGCTTTATCGCACCGTTGTGACGAAGAGAGAGCTGAGCCAGAAGGCAAAGCTCTCAATCTACCAGTCTATCTTCGTTCCTACTCTCACCTATGGTCATGAATGGTGGGTCATGACCAAAAGAACGAGATCGCGGATACAAGCGGCGGAAATTAGTTACCTCCGGACGGTGGCTGGCATCTCCCTTAGGGATATGGTGAGAAGTTCAGCCATTCGTGAGGGACTCGGAGTAAAGCCGCTGCTTCTTTGCGTAGAAAGGAGCCAGTTGAGCTGGTTCTGGCATCTAGTAAGGATGCCACCTGGCCGCCTCCCTAGGGAGGTGTTCCAGGCATGTCCAGCTGGGCGGAGGCCGCGGGGCAGACCTTCACACTGGCCTGGGAATGCCTTGGAATCCCCCAGTCAGAGCTGGTAAATGTGGCCCGGGAAAGGGAAGTTTGGGATGCCCTGATGGAACTGCTACCTCCGCAACCCGACCCCGGACAAAGCGGATGAAGATGATGATGATGATGATGATGTCAATACATTTTCACTAGTTTACCTATAATTGCAATATGTAGGCCTAAATGTTAGCAATCGGATTAGCACAATTACAGTATATTAATACTTATCTGTAATATGTGTTCATTGCGGTATTTGGTCTTGTAATACCTGCTCTCCAATGTTCTCTGGTTGTCCCTTCACAGCCACCCTGGCAATACCAGGTAGGTCTATGAGGGTGAGGTCTGGAATGTCAGGGGAGGCAATCTCCAGACTTATTAGGTCATCACTGATCCCTACTCCAATTCCAGCCATCTCATCCTGGGCTGGAGGAGGAATAAAGTAGTACATTGGAAACGTGCCAGTTCTGAAACAAACACTCCTGCCACAAACTGATTAAACTGACCTTCTCTGATTTTCTTCTCCACATCTGAAGGATCATCTATCTCTTCCTCACGGCCCTGGTAGCTTATCTTGCCATGCCACTCATCTCCTTCTCTCCTTCTCTTCATCTTTAACTCAAGAGGACATCTCGTCACGATACCTAAATCGGGAGGGGAGCGGCAGAGCAGTAGTTATATTTAAAAAGTCTGTAAATAACATTTGTACCAGTAGCCTAATACATACGGCAAACAATGGCAATCGATGTATCCAGTTCATGTTAAGGCTTACACGTTGCACCATTCTTTCGTCTCACTCACCGCTGCCCCTCGGTAAAGCCACTCCCGAAAGCGCTTCTAGAACAGAACTTTTCCCCGAGCTCTGGTCCCCAATAACCGCGATCGCTGGCAGCGCGAGGTCCTTCTCAACACCCAGGGAGCGCAGGGAGTCAATAAGGTCGATACATGGGCGTACTTTCTCCTCATAATGTTGGTTCAGTGTGTTATCCATTAGAACGAATCTACGGTTATAAAAGCAAAAACATATTAAGTAGGCGATACCCATAGGCTACATATCCAGGCATTTAGCACATTTACAAGAATTATTACACTGCTTTTTTCATTAAAGAGCATTAGCCTATTAACTTACCTGCTTAATGTTTATTAAAAATAAAGACAACGTTCCAGGCTTAGGCTACAGATAACCAGACAACCAGATCCACAAGATGCAATGACAAGTGGGGAATATCCTGAACGTTGTAAGTGGACAGAATTTTACCTTGAAATCGAATCTTAACTTCAGTTTCATTTCGCCTACAGTTTCTTTCTTATGTCAGAGCCATACTGGAATCGGCTACTGGGGAACGCTTCTAGAGGAAGTGTTTGTCAATTATTATTTAGTCTTTATTTCAGTTCAGTAATTACATTAAATGTAGCCCTAAAGTTATAGTTTCCGTGTAGTGGTTGACACACACTTTTTGCCACCTTTTGAAATATTGAATTCTCTATATTATTGCCATGATAATGATGTAATCTTTACATAAGCTACATCGTTTTTACTTCTATTTTCTTTTAAAATTTACTAGTGGTAGACTGTATGCCTATTTGAGTGCTGTATTTGGTGCCGAACTACAGGTAGCCTGAGAAAGCTGCAATAATTACATGAATACAAAAATGTTAGGCTACCTAAAAAATCAAATGAATACGTAATAGACCTGTGGCTTTTGTCTATTATTAAGAGTTTTTTTTTTTGTTGCGATATTTGACCAAACAAAGACGCATAAGCACTTGCTTTTGATTTATGTAAAAAAAAAAATTGAGGAAAAGACTCAAATGGTTAGAAATAGTTCGATTCATTTACATGAACTGACTGTAATGAATCGACTCATTCAAACGAGTTGAACTGCACATCACTACTCGAAAATGTGCTGGAATACCAGGCACATTATTTATTTAAACCCTCCCACTTAATCTCCTGGCACATTGACATTTGGTGTCATACACAGTATGTCACAGGATATCATTAGAGAAAGAAGCATTTTTTTTATTTATCAATGACAAACATGAGAGATGAAAAGGTGTCATTTAAAACCCATGTACAGTAGTTTAAAAAGAAGTGTACATTAGGCTGAGCGCTCCATGCTTTTGTCTTGAACTCTCATGTCAGTAATGGATTGTGCATCCCCTAAAATAAAAAATTATAAACAAGGGCTTAAAGAAATTCAAAATAGAAAAATTTGTTTCACTTTAACAATTAAAAGTTTTATTGAGAAATAGAGTAGCAGATGAGTTGAATCTTACACATTTTACTATAAGGTAAACATTAACAAATATGTATTTGTTTATTCTCAATTTAATTTGTGTTTAAGATCCTCAATTCGTTTTTGTTGTAATTATTGTCATCTAGTCAGCTCCTTTTATAAGTAATAGTTATTACTTCAATCAAGCAGTAAACAGAAATGACTTGATCTGTACTTGTATTTTATTTCAGTACATGGAACAAAGAAAGAGCAATATTGTAAGTAGTGACAGTTTTGTACATTATTATTGGTCCAACTCTGTCTTTCTTTCCACTGTTAGCCTTACACAGCTTCTAACTAAGGTGAAATTGACTAGTACTCCACTAGGTAGGAATGTGCCTGCTTCAGGCGTTTAAGGCGAATCTGCAGAACCACTCTCTTGCTGCCGATGTCACAGTCTTCTTTCAGCAATTCCTCTACGTTCTCCTTGTCCTGCAGCATCTGGAGCATCTCCCGCTGCAACTGAGAGGCTGACTCCTGCAGCATCTGGTAGCAAATCACCAGGGGGATCTGGTCGGCCAGGCGGCGACTAGCAATCTAGTGGAGGAAAACCACCACATGTAGCTTAAGGCCGACTCAACCCACTTATTTATTTTCACACTTATGTATACCAAATAAATCATTTGACGTTAATGTTGTAGATACTTACATAGTAATAGGTCTTGAGGTGCAGCAACATCTCATGAAGAGTAGCATGGTTGTCCATGCTAAAAATTAAACTGCTTGATTGTTTTTCTTCAATCCCATTTTCCTCTTCCTCCTCTTTCTTCCTGTCATTTAGACTGTGGCTGTATGTGCTGTCCTGGGTGTAAACAATCAGCTCCATCTTGAACTGAGTCCTCAACATGGACTCAGCTTTAGACTCGTGGTCCTGTTTAATGGCCTCAATCTTAGTCTGAACAGAAAACATGTAATCTATTTTAGTCACAAATATATGATGCACAACCGTATTCAAATAATTATTTGCAATTACTTACTGTACCTTGGCTGATTTGAGGAGGTTAGGGAATCCCACAAAGCTTCCTTGAGCCAGCTTTATAAACACCTTCCTGACAGCATCTGGAGAAGAGTGGATTACAACCAAACAGAATCTTACTAACGGTAAGAATTATAAAGGTGTAGAGAATTAGGGCACATTAGTAATAGCAACGTTTAAAACAGGCAAGTAGGAGTACAGATGTATGAAACTTCAAAGTGTATGATTACATCATTATACTTTTGACCTATTACAAATGCATGTATCTCTTTATTTATACAGGACGTCTTGTGTAATTACAGTGGTTCAATTAGTTAAATGAGAACTATTGGATGTAAGTACAACAGGTCCTGACTGTGCAATTCCCTTACCGGATATGTCTTTTAGCTTCTTAACAGCAGGCTCCTCCAGCTGTCTAATCTGGTCCTTCACCATCATCTCAAAGGTCTTGTAGTTGATGAAGCCCGGAAGCTCTCTTCCACGGTGCCTCTCCTCATACTCAGCCACTTCTCTCTCAATCCTCATGTTAACTGCGATATATTTAAGTAAAATCAATGCTCTGTTGACTCAGAGTGTCTAAAAGGAAAACATTAACCTTGATGAGACTAACAAATCTCTCCTGAGCGATCCAGTTGTGTCTTCCAGTTCTTGAACTCCACTCTGAGAGTCGAGAAGATGTTGAGTCTGTCTCCATTTTTCAGTCCCTCTCCTGTAGTCAGACTGAGCATGTCTTGAGTAAAAGTTGTCACTTGCTAAAAAATAAACAAAGGAGAGGGGATGGGAAAGGAATTCAACAATAGTTCTTAATATCATATGAGATTAATTCACATTCAGTTATAAACAGAAGTATTTTAACTTAATTTTTAAGCCACTATGTCAATCCTCTCCATGAAAAAGATTTGTTGCTAAAAGCACATTGAATGTGACATTCTTGTAGATATAAAAATCGAACATATTGTGATGGTTGTTAGTTGTGTTTTAGAGTTGTATTAAAGGAGTTCACGTCTATTAGGAAGTAGAGTCTCTCTGTTGGGTCGGAGGGGGGTCCAGTTCCATATTTATCCAGCTCTGCATATGTCTGTGCCAGCTTCTCCTCAATCTGCTCCTCCAACCGAGGCAGGGACTTCTATAGGTTAAAGCAAAAGTCTCTATTAGATCTCTTAATATGTTGGTTGCGTTGATTGATTTTGATGGTGTATTGCTAGGAAACATATCATCATGAACAATGATCAGTAAAGTGGCGTTTAACTGAAAAGTTAACCCCTGCTTACATGTATATGTTGCACCAGTTCCAAGGTGAGTTTCTCAGCCAGTTTAGGGATGGTAGCGTGACCTTCATCATAAAGTGCGCTGATGCAAGAAAAAGACAATTAAACACCTTTTTTACAGCTTTCAAAACCAGTTTTCTTTTTACAGAAACGGAACATAGCCCATGTAAGGGCAAGGCAGCATGTATTTACGAACACTTTTTATGAATGGTTACAACACAACTAGCTGTGTGTCTCACTAACCTGAGATGTTCATGCTCTTTGAAAAAGGCTTCTTCTCTCTCTGTGGCCTCTCTCAGTGAAACCTTATCTATTATCTCCTGTTGGCCCCTACACTTAACGATCATGTAGCCTTTGGTCAGGTGGATGACCTCGTTAAGGACAACGTCCACCACATTTTCCTCTGTGCCCTTGTCCACCAGGTCAGGCTTGGTTAAGATTCCTGTAAGAAAACACACAACACACACATCGATGTCATTCATATTGGGAAAAAGACCCCTCCCAAGAAGAGTAAAGAAGAGTGTTTTTTATTGTTTTGTAAGGTTTGTTAGGTTTTGTTAAATACAGGTAGTAAAAGCCCCACCTTTCAGAGAGGGTTTTGTATTAGTAAACATGAAAGAGATGTGCAATGATCTAGATTGTCTAGTAAACACCTTGGGCTATTTACCTAGAGTCCTTTCTCCCTCTGGATCCACTTCCTGAGCCATCTTCAATGCCTCTGTTGTTGCTATGTCAACATTGCAAGGAACAACCACTAAGCTTATAGTTTCTTGCTTTGAGATGAACTTTCGAATCAGTCTCTTAATCTGAAAGGGTAAAATTAACAAGTACTTCAAAATGTATATTGTATTGCTTGCAAGCATTTTATTACCATACATTTGAACCAATGCTTTTTCATGAATTGTAGCTTAACTGTTATTGATATGGCACTTGGATGAGCAAAATTTTATTAATACTCCTCTTTAATATTAATTCATGGCAGTTTATGGTCTTGTAATACACCTGTTCTCCAATGTTCTCTGGTTGTCCCTTAACAGCCACCCTGGCAATACCAGGCAGGTCTATGAGGGTGAGGTCTGGAACGTCAGGGGAGGCAATCTCCAGACTTATGAGGTCATCACTTATCGCCAACCCTACTCCGGCAATCTCATCCTGGGCTAGAGCAGGAATAGAAGAATATATTGGAAAATTAGTAACAAAGGCAACACCTATAGCAAAGGATAAACGTGCCAGTTCTGAAACCAACAATGCTGCAGCTGCCACAAACTGGAGACAGTGGAGATGATAATTGACTTCAGGAGGCAGCCACCTGCTCTCACCCCCCCCCCCCCCACCCCACCCCCCACCCCCCTGGACACCAACATCTCCCTCATCACCAAGAAGGCTCAGCAGCGAATGTTCTTCCTGCGTCAGCTGAGGAGACTGAACAGCAATAACCTTAAATATAACTGCTCTTATTTGTACATAATTACTTATCTAGTTATATATTATTATACTTAAAATTTACAACCAGTCTACTTCCTCTTATTTTGTTAGCTACTTATATGTTACTTATATGTTACCTGTGGTCCTGTTATCCTGTTTTATGTTGTCAATTGCGACGCTCTTGCACAAATTCCTAGTGATTATATTGTACTTGTATTTTCACATGGCAATAAAGGTGTTTCTGATTCTGATTCTGATTCTGAATGAGCTGACCTTCTCTGATTTTCTTTTCCACATCTGACCGGTCTTCTATCTCTTCCTCGTGGTACTGGTAGCTTATCTTGCCATGCCACTCATTTCCTTCGCTCAATCTTTTCATCTTTAACTCCAAAGGGCATCTCGTTACGATACCTATTGGGAAGGAGGTGGCAGATAAGTTAAAGTTGTTAAAACAAGTGAGGCGTTTTAGCTAATCAAAATGTAGTCTTAGGCCTATTACATTAATAATATATGCCTATAAATAACAATAATGTAAAGGTCAGTTTCGACAACATGTTTACATACATTAAAGGAGCTTCACAATTGGCTGTCGATATATTCAGTCCATGTTGTGGCTTACACTATTGTCTCACTCACCGCTGCCCCTCGGTAAAGCCACCCCCGAAAGCGCTTCTAGAACAGAACTTTTCCCCGAACTTTGGTCCCCAATAACCGCGATGGCTGGCAGCGTGAGGTCCTTCTCAAAACCCAGGGAACGCAGGGAGTCAATAAGGTCGATGCATGGGCGTACTTTCTCCTCATAATGTTGGTTCAGTGTGTTATCCATTAGCTTTGCTCTACGGTTGTAAAACAACATTTATATAAAAAATAAATAGGCCTATGTGCATTTAGAACATTTACACCATAGTTATTTATATCAAAGAGGATTACTATGTGTCTTACCTGTTTAATCTTTGGACAAATAAAGTGGATGCTCCCAAGACTACATGTAATCAAAGAAAGAATGAAGAAAGAGGCAGGCAATGAGGCAAGCGTTTCCAGGCAACGGTTTACTGTGGGGAGGGTCTAATTTTGATATCGAAACTAAACTTTATTTTGTTTGTCTTAATTGTTTCTGGCGCGAGATCCATCCATCCAACAAAATATTACATAACCTCAAACGACCTGCAGTATATAATGCCCCTTCATAATTTAACTTTTTAGAACGAATAAAAGGTGTTCTTTTTAGCTGATTTTAAACCTAAACTATTTTTTTTTTAACTGAGAAGACCACAATACCCATTTGTTTTGGTTTGTCTTCTATCAAATACCAATCATAATAATTCGAGTGGGGTTGCTAGATGGAGATGGGGATTATAGTTGAGAAAATATAGCAATGGCACAACTAAGCTGGTTCTGGGCCTAAATAAGGCAAGCAGTCTAAACCAAAGATGTATATAAACAAGTTTATTAATTACAAATTATGAAACTGAAAAAAAGGCAGATTTCGGACCCACAACAAAACCACAGATCATAGGGTTCGATTAGACAACATCATTAAAAAGTGCATGTGCTTTTGGGTTTACAGAATATATTCACTGCCAATATAGGTCAACCAAATACTAAACACAAAGCAGTAGCTACTCCATTCAATTAGGCAAACAATTCAGTCCTAAAATGCCGCTGGCTCGCCCCACACTCGGATCGGCTCTTCACTAGACCGCCAAATGTCTAGCCTTCAAGAAGCTGCACGCTATAACAAAAGGCTTGTGGTCTTGACAGTACTGGAAACAAAAGGCTTGTTGTCTGACAGCATTCGAAACACGGAACTGCTTTAAACCTGCGAGGCAGTTTTACTAAGCGCTCTCACCTGTGCACATGACCTGTATTTGTGGCATGCAACTCTTCTTATTGCAACAAGGGTGTAATTTACCAAATATCCCATCTGGTTACAAAAGGATAGCGAAAATTATTTACAAATCATAGACCAATTACAGAAGTGCCGAATAAATCTCTCGGTAAAATCTAGGCCTACCACCTTGCATCCTTGTTTTGTTAAAGGGTTTGCCCTGACTACAGGAAAAAAGGGAATTAGAGACTGTAGACACCAAGGAGCGACTTGTAGAGACGAAGTATATAACGTATACATGTTCTTAAGTTTATTTTATTGTAAATGCAGAAGTGGATACTAATTTCCATTATGATGTAACAGCCACAAGATGCATCCCCTTTTAAACATCTCAGCCGAGTTTTTATTAGATTTAAAAGCATGTTCTTACTTTAAATATGCATGTTTTTAGTTGTACCAATTTATTTTATTTGCATGTGTGTGGTTTTACTTAGAGTTTTTGCAGTGTTGATTTAGTGCTTATTGGCTGATACCAAGCTAACACCCTGGTCCAGCCTAGTGTGGTTCCACGGACCCACCCTCTTGTCTAGTCTTATGTTTTCTCATTGGGAAAACTCTGCAGCCCTCGACCTAAAGCAGATGAAAGAGTTGATGTGGAGTTTTGGGAGCAGTCTTCTCTCTCACAGGAGTTGATTCAAGAAGTGCGAGGAGGAAAACACATGGCCAGCCTCAGAGCCAGACAGCCATCGTAGAACCTCACACGAGCCTTACACTGCACCCCCGCACAGCCTGCCCAGGAGGGAGGACTATGGTGGCTGGAGACAACCAGAACACTGGGGAATGTCTCGCCCTTCTGATGATCCACCTTACTACCCCCAGCAGTAGGAGCAGAAAACTCATGCAATTGCCAGCAGTCCAGGAAGAGTACGGTGGTTCAAGGCAAATTTGAGGGGAAATGGAAAATGGCAGAGACCGTCCATCCAGGTGCAATTACTACAACAAGAAGGGACATACATAGCACCAATGCAAGGCAAGAGAAAATGACCATCAGCAACAGCCTTTAAATTAGAAGGTCAAGCTGTGGAGAGCCACCCAGCTAGAAGTAACAGCCACATTGACCAGGCTTACTTAGCTGGAGAAGGTCCCACTCTTGAAGCAGAAATGGAAGGTATTATGGTCGCCTGTTTAGACACAGGGTCTCAAGTGATGTTAACTCAGTTTCTTTTTCTCACGTAACTGTGGAGATCAAGGCTTCCGCTTTAAATACGCCTCATTTCTGACTTTGACTATTGGACTCTCCATTCCCCACCTAGGCAATTGTGGAAAATTACAGCTTAGTCCACCCTGCAGACGGAGAGCACACACTCTTCAGCTGCTGTCTGGCGGCAACAGATAAGACACACAGTGATGAGACCAACCTTCGGGGAAAGGGCCAACCAGTTTCAACCAGTTTACAGGGGGGGGGCAGCTTGCTTGCTGTAGGAACTAGATAGTATATAGAAGAGAGAGAGAACAGAGTTGGTCAGAACTGAGCTTACGCGGCGCCGCTTCTGCTTGCTTCCCAGATACCGCACACTTTGTGCTGTACCTGCAAGGTAATTATGGGCAATATATGTTAACCTAGACAACGCATATTACGAGCATTATTAATACATTAAACGAGTGATTAAAACATTATTCCTGTGTGTGTGAGTGGTTCTTTCCACCATCAACGGATTCCGGAGAAGTCAGGCGGACTTCAACACTATGCAAAGCTTGAGACTAAGATTGCGAGAGCTGAAGAAAAGGTTGTTAATTGCCATATGGATTGGCCAGGTGTATTGGGGATGAATGTGATCTGTCAATGTTGGGACGTGCTGTTCTCAAAAAGGCACTCTGTGCTACGCTGTGATTTTTCTCTGCCTCAACCACAGGTCAACAGGCCTGAAAGTATGGAAAGAACTGTTTGCTGCTGCTGATGGGAGAGCGGGTTTTGTACCCTAACAGGTTACGCCTGTGCACTGTGCCCCTTGTGCAACTTACTTAGGAGCCCCTTGTTGTAAATGATGAAGGGGCAACAAGGAGTGTATTGGCTGGGTGTTCTCCTTACAGGTGGAGTTCCAGTAGCACCATCTCCAATAATGATGTACAGGAACCCACCAGAGACCAGACCAAGCTACAACAAGGGGATGCCAGTCAGCGACCACACAGAAGCACTGGAGTACTTCCAAAGAAACTTGAAAATTTTATCACCAAGTGAACGCTGTCGAAGGGACTCGACAAAAGTTAAACGGGGAAGTATGTAACAGCCACAAGATGCATCACCTATTAAACATCTCAGCCATGTTTTTATGATATTTAAAAGCATGTTCTCATTTTAGCTATTGTGATGACCCCTGGTGTCATCTGGGGTAATAGGGGGGGTTTCTCATTCTGTGGGTGCCCTGATTTCATTGATCTGCAACACCTGGGGAGGAGGTTCATAGCCTCTTTAAACCACAGGTGCAGAGGACTCAGTCTCTCCCTGTTCCTCCTTCTAGGCACCCGTTTTGGTTTGTGTTGTGTGTGCGCGCTTATGCCTGAGTTACCTTATGCTTTCATGCACCCTTCAACACCTACATTCATATCTACACCCGCACCCATCATTTAGCACTACACATACTACTGATGTTACTGACACCCACACCACATCCTTCAATTAGTTAGTGTTTGATTGATTTTTGGTTAATAAAGTTATTTCTGTTAAACTTTCCGTCATGGTGTCTCCCTTTTGTTATGGCCACTTGAGCCAGTCGTAACAAAATGCATGTTTTTAGTTGTATCAATTTCTTTTATTTGCATGTGTGTGGTTTTACTTTGAGTTTTTGCAAGATGCTTTTATGAGTTTGAATTGCAACTAATGTTTTTATCTTACAGTTAGTGGCAAGCACTTTTCTTTGACATTCGTGATGGTAACCCGCATGATTTGAGTTGTGATTTTTATAACCTACTAAAATACTTTAGAAAGAAGTTGCCCGCCTGACCCGTGTTGTCCCAAACTTGCCTCGCTGTATAATTGATATGCATCTCCTAAACTGATGTCCTTGTAACTTTGTATCCAGTTATTTTAGACAATTTATGCTGGCTGTCTTAAGTGGCTCATTTATCTTCTCTTTTGTAAATAAATCTTATTGCATATCATTTATGGTTTCGGCAACATACTCCTTTACCTTACTGTTAGTAACCTGCAGCTTTTAAATATAAGTGTCTCCCGCGCCAACAAAGGGAGTGGCGTATTCGGTTGTTCGTTCTTATGCTTAAAGATTAGCCCTTGGATACATATGAAACAAATATAAATTTGCATGTGCATTTTCTCGAGAGATATGACAATATTTACACAATGGCACTGCTGCAAAATACACTTCCTCAGCCAGTTAACCCTGTATAAATAATAATATTTACTTAAATTATTAAGCCAAGTGAATATAAAAAAAAATACCACAAGCACCATTGTGATTAATAGGAATGACAATCTAGCAATGAACCGAACCGGAACAACAAACAGTCTCCTCAGAGAGCTCTGTTAAGAGACAAACCTTGAGACTAAATGTATCACACAAATAAGAAAAATAAAAAGAATACAAAAACAAAAAAGTACAAATGTTTGACAAATAGGCTTAATTTCGACTTGAATCGGCCTTGACAAGTTCAGACCATTAGGACAAGCGACACCATCAGCTGAAATGCTGCCATACTAGAACGCCACCAGTTTAGTGCGGGCCTTCATCAGACGTTTAAGACGATCCTGCAGGTTGTTCCTCTTGTTACCCAAACCAAACTCTTCCTTAAGAAGATGCTCCATGTTCTCTTTATCTTGCAGCAACTGCAGCATTTCTCTCTGAAGCTGAGCAGCCAATTCCTGCATCATCTGATAGCGTATCAACAGAGGGATCTGGTCAGCCAGGCGCTGACTGGCTATCTGGAACAGGCAAAAGAAAAGGCAGCTGCTGTTAAGGTAGTTATTGGGTCTATGAATTTAATGATACAAAATGTATTAGATTTTAATGTTTTGGCAGTAAAGAGTTTTTATTTATGATTCAGGGCATCTAAAGTAGACACCAAATATATCATGCTAACGTGTAAGGGAAGCTCTAAAATATATATTTTATTTATATGTTGCAATGATGATTATTGTAAAGTATCAAATAATTATGTTTATTTCAACTATCTATCGACAACCTCCTCCAACTTAACCAATGTCCTTAATTGACCTTGAGTGCCTAACAAAAAAAACATTAGTTTGCCAGCTAGCAAATAATATTACATCTGCCTCAAGAAACCTAAGAGTCATATATGACAGCAAATAACTAATCCAGTCATATTTATTTCAACCTAGAAACATTGCAAAAGACAATGAATTTGTTTATTTCATCTCGACTAGACTGCTGCAATGCATTTTTCACTACACTTATTTGATCTGCCATGTTTAAAAAGGTGCTGCTATACTTTTAACCAATACATGTAAAATGTCACATATTACTCCAGTGCTGCTGCTAGGTTGTAGGTCACGTATTACTCCAGTGATGGCCACTCTTCATTACGAATGTATTTTGGCAAGAATCTGGCGATACGATACGTATCACAATACAGGGGTTACGATATCTCGATATATTGCGATACTGTAAGCAAAACAATATATTGCTTTTATTTTTACTGTTATAGGATAAAGAACAGCTATAGGTAAAAAAAACAAAAACACAGTTGGATCTGCATTGGTATTTATCACAGTCCTGGTAATATCCAATATCATAGCCCAACTTTTTGTAAAGGAATTAACATTTGCCCCAAAAAATGTAAAATTGTATGTAAAAAAAACAATAAATCGTTACTGTATGATTCTGACAAACTATCACTAAACATAATATCACGATACTCAAGAGAATAGATTTTTTCTTACACCCCAACTCTTCATTAGCTACCTATAGTGTGGGGGAATTGATTTAAAAATGTAGATTTGTTTTGTGTCCCCTTGCCATAGCGAGGTCTTAAAGACTTATTTGATTTTCTGACTTGAGGCCTGCTGGCAGTGCCAAAGTCAAAATTAAAACCCAAGGAAGGACATGCCTTTGCTCCTACCCTCTAAGACGGTCTCTCCTTACTTATACAAAATGCAGAGTTATTGGCTGTGTTTAATGGGTTCATGCCGGAAAGCAATTTTTGTTTATTTTGTTTATTTTGTTTTTCAAATTATGTTTAAATTTTTTTCTTGAATACATTTTAGGTAGAGCATAACATTTGTTTTAAAAAGTGGTTTATATAGTTCACATTACATTATAAATCTATAAAATGTATCTACTGAGCTTTAATACATAATCTTTTTCTCAATCCATTGTTTTTTATTGTTTTTTTATTATTATGTTTTTATCAAACATTTTTACCTGGTAATAGGATTTCAAGTGGAGCATCATCTCTTTCAGGGTAGCTTCGTTGTCAGGTGTGGGGGTAGGTGGATATACCTGTACATTTCCAGAGAATAACCCTCCTTTTTCAACCTCCAATTTTCTCTTTTTTAAACTCGTGCTGTAAGTGCGGTCCTGGGTGTAGACGATTAGCTCCATCTTAAACTGGGTTCTCAACATGGACTCGGCTGTAGACTCTTTGTCAAGTTTGATGGTCTCGATTTTATTCTGAAGTGACAGGCAACAAACATATCAGTGAAAAAATATAGTCAGGGCATATAAGGACTACTTTTACACCTTCTAACCGTTCAACACAACAAAGGCCAATTAGAGACCATTGATAGACAAAATTCCCACCTGCTGCAATATTGCAGGTGTAAATGGACTTATTTTACCCATCTGTAAAAATGAACAGCTGGATTTTGATCTATACATTTTGTTTGCAAAATGTTTACATGTAAAGTTATTTGTAATTATATAATAATTTATCCTTATTATTAGTTGCAAACCATGATTGTGCCCTCCTGCTTCAGTCCATTTTACAGAGTGCTGTGTAAGAGTTATTTTTAATTCATATCCATTCATTTAAAAAAAACTAAACATTGGCACTTAAGAAGAACAACCAGTGGCTAATAAATGTATCCAGTCAGTCAGACTCATTATTTTTTAACTAATAATGTAGTGTAGTGTGGTGTACAAGGTGAAAACACCTCAAAACAGACAATCAGACTGGGAGACCATACCTTCGCTGACTTAACAAGGTTGGGAAATCCTTTGAAGCTGCTTTGAGACAGTTTAAGGAATCCTTTCTTAATGATATCTAGAGATGAGTACAATTCAAATGCATTGATGACACTCCTTTTTTTTAAGAACAAACATGTTTACATACCTAACTTATCTTTAACCTTCTGAAAGGCTAAATACCTGCTATATCCCCAAGCAACATGACAGCAGGCTCTTCCAGCTGTTTAATCTGGTCCTTCACCATCACCTCAAAGGTCTTGTAGTTGATAAACCCTGGCAGTTCTCTGCCACGGTACGTCTTCTCATAGTTAGCCACTTCCTTCTCAATCCTCTTGTTAACTGAAATCAGGAAATGTTTGCAAATTATGGCCTACAAGGTGTGGGACACTCATAAGATGTACACTAAAAATACTGAATGAAAAAAAAGTTTAATCCACTTTTGAAAGAATATGCACAGAACAATACAGTATGTACAGTATAGTTCCAATGTAAAATTGTTTTGTGCTTCATGTATTGAAAATGTGGGTTTATTTGCTTGGACAGAAATTGTATTTCAAACCTAGTATGTGGGCCAAACAAAGTGAAGGATTCGTCTCACAATATTTTCCAAAAATATTAAACCAAACTTTTGACCTGTAGTGAATGTCTCGGGCAATAATGGCTCACATTGGTTTCCAAATCTATCCAGTTCGGCATTCCACTTCCCAAACTCTTCTCTCAGGACGGAAAATATGTTCAGTGTGTTTGCAGCCTTCAGCTCATCTCCTGTCGTCAAGTTGATTGCATCCTGGTTAAATGCTGTCACTTTCTGAATCATAACAGGGAGCAGAGAGTTCATTTTTTTTTTTTACTAATAATCAACTGTATTAATTCATTAATTAATAATAAATCCATGTATACTCAGTTGTTCTCTTTTTTTATTCTCACTGGTTCGAGTTCTCAGTTTGTGTGGGTGTGTCCGGGTGACAAATATCATGTGATATACATGTCGTTCACAGTGGGATGTTTTCTTTGCCAATGTAAATCATATATTGAGTTTCTGATGTCACAAAATAACTTCAAGTGATCCACAACTAGTCTACTGACACCTCTTTTCAGACCAAGGCTGTGACAAAGGTATAAGGGCTCACATCAATGAGGAAGTGAAGTCTTAGTGTTGGGTCAGATGGTGGTCCAGTACCAAACTGCTCCAGCTCGTTGCGTATGGCTGTGATCTTGTTCTGAATTTGCAGCTCTAAACGAGGCAGGGATCTCTATATAGGGATGGGGAGCAAAAAATTTAACTTTTTGAGAGAATTTAAATTCCTTAACATTAAAGTTTTTGTAGAGAGTTCTTCCTTAATATTCTGTTGAAATGAATCTAGATAACTTTACTTCTCTTTTACTAAATATCTCTGGACACTGTCATCTCAGTTTTATAAGATTTTGTATTGTTTTTATTTGATGATTTTATTTTTTCTTAAATCGTTCTATTCTATGCTATTCTATATTAACAACACATTGATGTATAGCCTCATATCTGAATGGGAAAAAACTTAAATTCCGTCTGGATGCTAAAATGCCAACTATAAAAATGAAATACATTTTAAATATACATGTTTAATGTTTATCCATAAAACATTGGATAGAGACAATTATCTCCAAGGCAAGAATTATGCAGCTATATGTACATCATGTGCATTTATTAACTAATGGATAATTCACCTGTATGTGGTCCACTAGTTCTTCAGTTAATTTTTCAGCCAATTTGGGAATTGTGGCTCTTCCATCAGCATACAACGTGCTGCAGCAAGGATTGGCAAACTCATTTTAAACTTAGAAAAAAAATACTTGGTCTAAAGAGTTCAATTGATTTAAACAGTCCATCACTAGTATAACACAATTGTTTTCCCTTTTAACTAAGTTATTTTATTTACTTTGAAAATCATGTACGTACACTTAACAATCACTTATAAAGACTCGTTTGACTCCGTTATAAAGACACAGACCTGAAGTAGTCATGCCCTTCAAAGAAGACCCTTTCTCTTTCTGTGGCCTCGCTCAGTGAAACATTATCCGTTATCTCTTTCTGGCCCCTACACTTAACAATCATGTAGCCTTTGGTCAGGTGGATGACCTCGTTATGGACAATGTTCACCACATTCTCCTCTGTGCCCTTGTCCACCAGGTCAGGCTTGGTCAGAATGCCTGCATCAAGAACAACACATAAAAAGATTCTTTCAAAAACACAATTTATGTTGAGCAACAAGCTTATGTTTATTTTTAATCTCTGGGAAATAGGACAATTAAATAAAGTTATTTTAAAAATGCTACAAATTAACATTACCTAGAGTCCTTTCTCCTCTAGGATCTACCTCCTGTGCCATCTTCAATGCCTCTGTGGTTGCAATGTCAACATTGGACGGTACAACTACCAAACTGATTGTTTCTTGCCTTTTTATGATTTCCTGAATCAATCGCTTGATCTTAAAAACACAAAACAGCATTGAGTACTGGTAAAATTTTGAGTGCATTGTGGTTAAAAAAACAGCTTTTTACGTTTTGATGATTCATTTTCACATGGTTCTCTTCTCACAGTATAGATAAATATGTGTAAACTTGCCATACAACTTAGAAAATTGGAAAATTGGAAACCTGTTCTCCAATGTCCTCTGGTTGTCCCTTGACAGCCACCCTGGTGATGCCAGGCAGGTCTATGAGGGTGAGGTCTGGAACGTCAGGGGAGGCGATCTCCAGACTTATGAGGTCATCACTGATTCCTACTCCAATTCCAGCCATCCTATCCTGAGCTATAAGAAGACAATAGCAAGGATCATTTGTAACTGCATGACATCGATGTCTTGAAATCACTGTTGTAGGTGTGGTTATGTGCAGGCATATAGACTATGATTACCTCTTTTTCTGGAGCTGAGTAGACTCACCCACCGGCATAATTACCATGGCAATCTGGTTTGTCACTGCCCCACTACAGTACGGCTACACCACTATTTCAAAAAGTAGTATTTCTTCCCAGATCTGCGAAAGTGAACTTACCTTCACGAATAAAACGCTCGACTTTGTCTGGGTGTGATATTATTGCTTCGCATTCCTGATGCACTAAAAAAACAATTTATTGAAAGAAATTCAGAGAGAGAGAGAGAGAGAGAGAGAGAGAGAGAGAGAGAGAGAGAGAGAGAGAGAGAGAGAGAGAGAGAGAGAGAGAGAGAGAGAGAGAGAGAGGGCACAAATAAGACTAACGATTAGGGCACAACCTTAAGTAACATATAGGCCTGTGTGAATATGAATACATCTATTGGTCTGGACAGGCCAATTCCGCATCAGCATAGAGGCTCTACAATTTACCACCAGATTTTTTTTCAGTGTATTTTATTTTGCCCTCCCACTGCTCTCCTGATTTTTTTCTCTTCATCTTCAACTCAAGAGGACATCTTGTCACAATACCTTTGGAAAGAGGATAATATAAAGAAAAATTACTATCATGCAAATGGTGACAAAACTACAGTATATTATGCATGCATTAACAGTCCAAACCTAACAATCAGACACAACACATTTAATTTACTCACCGCTGCCCCTGGGTAAAGCAACCCCTGAAAGCGCTTCAAGAACAGAACTTTTCCCCGAGCTCTGGTCACCAATCACGGCAATGGCTGGCAGCGAGAGGTCCCTCTCATCAACCAGGGAGCGCAGGGAGTCAATGAGGTCAATACAGGGGCGGACTCTCTCCTCATAGTGCTTGCTCAGTGTGTAATTCATTTTTTCTAAGCGTCAAACACAAAGGGAATTAGTTTACACCTTGCAATTCAATTGGGCTACAACATAATCTACCAGGTGTTAGGCCAGTAGCATTGATATCAATAAAATGCTTATGCACTTGCCTTTTAGAACCTTGTATGTTAGTTTGGAGTGCATACAGAATTGGAAATGGAAATCCCAAAAGGAAATGAAAAAAAGCATCTTTTGAAGAAACGCATAAAGAAAATAATACATAAGTAAAAACGTAAATTGGAAGTAGGCTACATAGGAGGGGAAATGCAAAGCCAATGTAAAAGGAAATGTAAAAAGCAATAAAGAAATGTAAATAGGAAAGTAAATACACAGGGGAATGAATAGAAAGGAAAAAACAATCCATGGCATATTATTTATTTTTGAGTCATTTATTTATTTATGTATGTATTTTAAATTTTGGCAGCTTTGGTCCTCCATACATTTGTAGCTCTTTCATTGGAAACGAAAAACAGATCTAGGGTTAGGTACAGGTTTACACGGGTTGGTTTCACTTTCAATGGTACAGAACAGAAACTGTTTGGTGAGCCTTAGGCCGTTTAGGCAGCGCCTTTCTATCTCTGTGTTAACCACTCTCCCCTTACCTATGCAGTGATTCATGCATAAAACGAAATTGAGTCAAATTTCCCTGTATGCGTGTAGTCCTTTCTAATATGAAAATGTATATTGGCATACAGTAAACTATATGAATATATTTAAATCATATGTTTCTCAATTTATTAATAATAGATATTTGACATAAAAAACTATAATATTTTGTGGTGCCTTCAAAAGTAGGCAATTTCCATGATGCAATATAGGGTACTGTCCTGGAATGTAGCTACTTTAATTAGCAGAAACTACATATTTTACTGTATACAAGTTGCTGTTTAAAACAAGGCAAGTAGACTACTGCCATGGTCTAGCGTGTTGAGCTCACCTTCCTTTTGAAATAACGATGTCAACTGTTTTTTTTTATTTTTCTTTGTTTCAAATTCCTCCCTTGCTTCTCGTGCGAACTCCGTCTTTGATCTCTTGTGGTTCGACATAATCGAGCAGAAAAAAATGCCTCGACGACCACAGTAGATGCTTTATCTGCTCAATATATATGCCTATGCCACCGCTCTAGCGATGGGAGGTAATTCAACTGCGGTTCTTCCTTCCTGTACGATCGGCAAGTATTCCCGCCTCTTATGACGTTAAACTGGACCGTTTCAATCACTGCCAAGTTCATTTTGTGTAACAGCCTCCATGCTTGGTTTCACTTGCATTTCGTAGAAGTCGACCTTTATGAAAACATCCATCCATCCATCCATCCATCCTTTTTCCGCCGCTTATCCGGGGCTGGGTCGCGGTGGCAGCAGGCTCAGCAGGGTATTCCAGCCGTTCCCATCCCCAGCAACGCTTTCCAGATCCTCCTGGAGGATCCCGAGGCGTTCCCAGGCCAGACGAGATATATAATCTCGCCAGCGTGTTATGGGTCCACCCCGGGGTCTCCTACCAGTAGGGCGTGCCCGGAAAACCTCCAACGGGAGGCGCCCAGGAGGCATCCTAATCAGATGCCTGTACCACCTCATCTGGCTCCTTTCAACGCGAAGGAGAACAGTAAACACTTAATTCCGGTAGAATGCAGCTGAACTGCATGTTTACAACAGCCTTTTGGTAATCCTTAAGGCAGCCCTTAGAATAGGTTTAGAGTTAGAGTAGGAATACAGAGACTTGCATTCTGCAGCATCACTTTGAAATATAGTGATGGAAAACAATGAAGCCTAAATAACTTACTTAGATTACCCTAAACCTTACTTACAATGCAAACCTTGAGAGCTTTGTAAAAAAGTCAGTTTTTTGATTGTTTGTTGCACTTGCTTAACCAGACATTTTTATATTCATATTTATATTAGATTGATTCTGCAGTGAAAAAAACAAACATGTTGCAGTAATTGTATATAACTACTTGCACCATGCACTCCATTTACAGGGAGGCGTGGTGCACGGTCACAGGCATCCCATTGCATTCCCATACTACCATACTATTTAGTAAGCCAGAAATAGATTTTTTGTGGCCCAAATACAAAGTATGTCAAATGCAGTATGCCAAACATACCAAGATGTACTAATGCACCCGGTCAGATTTTGCTGAAGGCAAGCCTGCAAGCTTTTCTGGCTATTCTGACCCACAATCCTCTACGAAGCAGAAGATTTAACGAAGATTATTATGGATTCTGCCCAAGACACGCCCTTTAGTGCAAGGATTAGCCAGTAGTACAAAGTACGACTGAGACTGATGCTGCGTCTCAAATACTACTACTATTTTATTTTAGTATGTACTGCAGCTGCCCTTAAAAGTACGTACTATTGTACAAAGTAGGAATACAATTTGGGACATACTATTTCATAACATCCGTTGCAGTCCGTAGCGCCAAATTTGGAAATCGTTGGTGCTCCATCGGTGCGGAGAGTCGATGTGATGTATCTTCCGCTTCACAGACCATTGATGGTCAGAAAATCCAGAAAGTATGTTGGCTGGCATACTTTAAAATGTGACTGGATGTAGCAAAACATCCTGGTATTTTTGGCTTGCTGCATTTGACATACTATATGTGTTTGGACATACTAACGCTGCGTCTCAGATCACATACTGCTGCTTTTTTCTTTTAGTAGGCAGCTTCAAGCTGACGTGAAATTAACTAGTAATCCGCTTGGTCGGAGCGTGCCAGATTCAGGCGTTTAAGGCGACTCTGCAGAGCCACTTTCTTGTTGCCAATGTCAAAGTCTTCATTCAGCAATTCTGCTACATTCTCCTTGTCCTGCAGCATCTGCAGCATCTCCTGCTGCAGCTGAGAGGCTGACTCCTGCAGCATCTGGTAGCGAATCATCAGGGGGATCTGGTCGGCCAAGCGCTGACTGGCAATCTAGCAGAAGAAAACCACCACATGTAGCTTCAGGCCGACTCAACCCACTTATTTATTTTCACACTTATGTATACCAAATAAATCGTTAATCTTAAATTAATCTTGTAGATACTTACGCAGTAATAGGACTTGAGGTGCAACCTCATCTCATGAAGAACAGCTTGGTTGTCCATGCTATAAACAACACTGCTTTGCTTAGAGGAATCTAAGATTGCGCGTTTATCTTTATTCTTCACATTGTCCTCCTCCACTTTCTTCCTGTCACTTACACTTTGGATGTAAGTGCTGTCCTGGGTGTAAAGAATAAGCTCCATCTTGAACTGAGTCCTCAACATGGACTCAGCTTTAGACTCATGGACCTTGTGGATTTCCTTGATCAGAGTCTGAGTGGAAAACATGGAACATTTATTTCTAGTCTATTTTAGTGACCAATAGTTGTGTATGATGCACAGCCATATTCAAATCTTCTTTGCAATTACTTATAGTGTCGTGTGGCTGATTTGAGAAGGTTAGGGAATCCCACAAAGCTTATTTGAGCCAGCTTTATAAAGACCTTCCTGACAGCATCTGGAGAAGAGAGGATTACAACCAAACAGAATCTTCCTAACATTCAGAAGAAAAAGGTGTAGGGAATTGGGGCACACAATGTAGAACTAGTAATAGCAATGTTTAAAACTCTGTGAAGTTGGAGTACAGATGCATGAAACTTCAAAGTGTAGTATTCTAGCATTATACTTTTGCTCTCCAGTTACAAATACATGCATCTCTTTATATATACATATATAGTCTTGCGTAATTATAGTGGTTCAATTAGTTGAATGAGACCATCGGCTGTAAGTACAACAGGTTCTGACTGTGCAATTCCCTTACCGGATATATCTTTTAACTTCTTAACAGCAGGCTCCTACAGCTGTCTAATCTGGTCCCTCACCATCACCTCAAAGGTCTTGTAGTTGATAAAGCCCGGAAGCTCTCTTCCACGGTACCTCTCCTCATACCCAGCCACTTCTCTCTCAATCCTTTTGGTAACTGCGATATATTTAAGTAATATCAATGATCTGTTGACTCAAAATGGAGTGTCTGAAAGGAAAACCTTAACCTTGATGAGACTAACAATTCTCTCCTGAGCGGTCCAGTTGTGCCTTCCAGTTCTTGAACTCTACTCTGAGAGTCGAGAAGATGTTGAGTCTGTCTCCATTTTGAGGCTCCTCTCTATTAGTTAGACTGACTGCTTTTTGGGTAAAAGTTGTCACATGCTAATAAACAGAGAGGAGCAGAGAAGGGCATTTAATCATATTTGTTGATATCATATGAAATAAATTCACATTTAAGAATAAACTTAGTCTGGGATTTTAATGTAAACAATATTTCTACGTTTTGAATCGATTGATTTTTGGCCGCAGACCCATGGTGGGGAGACCTTCAGCTGGCTAATGTATGGGCTGCAGGTGCGTTCTTTATAAGGATTTGTGTGATGAAGGTTATTTACGGGTGTCAGATTTGTTTCAGTAAGAGAAAGGTGGTGGAAGGACAATGAGCCACTAGAGAGAGAGAAGCTGACCGACCGACCGACCAACCGAGTCTGCAGTGTGCATCAATTAGAAGGGTTGAAGCCCGAAACAGTAATCTGTGTTGTCTCAGTCTTTGTCCAAGAACTCTCACACACATCTGTGAGGAACAGGAGTCTCTCTGTTGGGTCGGAGGGGGGTCCAGTTCCATATGTATCCAGCTCTGCATATGTCTGTGCCAGTTTCTCCTCAATCTGCTTCTCCAACTAAGCAAGGAATTTCTATAGGTTAAAGCAAAGGTCCCTATTAGATCTCTTAATATGTTGGATAAGTTGATTGATTTTGATGGTGTATTGCTAAGAAACATATCATCATGAACAACAATCAGTAAAGTGACGTTTAACTGAAAAGTTAACCCCTGCTTACACGCACATGGTGCACCAGTTCTAAAGTGAGTTTCTCAGCCAGTTTAGGGACAGTAGCGTGACCTTCATCAAGAAGTGAACTGGAGCAAGAAAGACAATTAAACACCTTTCTTACTGCTTTCAAAACCAGTTTTAAACAGAAACGGAACATAGCCCATGTAAGGGCAACACTCTTTATGAATGGTTACAACACAACTAGCTGAGTGTCTCACTAACCTGAGATGCCCATGCTCTTCGTAAAAGGCTTCTTCTCTCTCTGTGGCCTCCTTCAGTGAAACCTTATCTATTATCTCCTGTTGGCCCCTACACTTAACAATCATGTAGCCTTTGGTCAGGTGGATGACCTTGTTATGGACAATGTCCACCACATTTTCCTCTGTGCCCTTGTCCATCAGGTCGGGCTTGGTTAAGATTACTGGAGGTAAACACATAAAAAAGGTATAAGAATGTAAAGCCATGTCTTGGAACATGGGTACAGGGTGATGTTATCCAAAATTGTGAAATGTGTTATATTGTTGTGTTTTTTTTTTATGTCTGGACAGTTATTTCTACTTTATTTTGCATATGTTTTATATTATTTTGTTATAAATGTTGCACTTTAACAGTAAGTTTGATTGAAGGCATGATTACCATATAAAAGATACAATGGACTTAATTGGACCTGCTTATTCCCTGCAAAAAATGTTGGACCTACAAAGACTTACATGTTTAATTGTCTAGATTTCTAGATGTCTAGATTTATATATCTAAATGGGAACACCCTATCTACCTAGAGTCCTTTTGCCAACAGGATCCACTTCCCTAGCCATCTTCAGAGCCTCAGTGATTGCTATGTCAACATTGCACTGAACAACCACTAAGCGAATAGTTTCTTGCTTGGTGATGAAACTCCGAATTAGTGTCTTAATCTGAAAGAGTAAAATACATAAACACTTTGAAATGTACACATATTGCTTGTGTTCCTTGTATTACCACAAAAATAAGCCAACGCTTTTTCATTACTAATATAACTATAATTGTTAATACTTCTCTGTAATATGTGTTCATTGCAGTTTATGGTCTTTAATAAATATACCTGTTCTCCAATGTTCTCTGGTTGTCCCATCACAGCCACCCTGGCAATACCATATAAGGAGGTCTATGAGGGTGAGGTCTGGAACGTCAGGAGAGGTGATGCCACACTTATTAGGTCATCACTGATTCCAAATCCAGTTCCAGCAGTCAAGTTCTGGGCTATAAGAAGACAATAAAAAGTTACTAATTTAGTATTAACATAACATTTACTGCATAGAATTAATGAAATTTAAACCAATGTTGTATGTGTGGCTATGTGCAAGGGTATATATTGTAGCCAAGTCGCAAAGTGTGTTGTATAGGGAGACAATATCCCATTATCTGGCACTGTCCCTTTAAAGGATGTATAATGTCACGTGTCGCAAGGTCAAAGTTGGTCTTGTTGGAGTGACGTGTTTTCCGTAGAGTTTCGGAAGTGCTGGGTACAACAAATGCACTCGTTGTTAGCTAACAGAGATAAATTGGTAAGAAAGTATAAACATACAAGTAATTATACAAAAATATTGTTACCCAATTATCTCCTGTTGTCTGTAAATATGTTAATTTGAGTAACAAAAAAGATGGTGTTTTATTTAATTGTGATTTAGTGTATGGAGAAACCACATGAGCTGTTGCACATTGTGTTGAGTTAGAGGCCAGGCCATCTGTAAACAGCTGTACTGTAGTAAGTGTAAAGAGTTATTTACTGCAATTAGTTATTTACTAAAACGTGTAACAGTGCATGTTAATTTATTTATTGACATTATTGTGGGTTTATTGTGTCTAATGTTAAATAGAGTAAGTCCACTACCGTATTTCTTTGCCAGAGAAATAGAAAAATATATTCCCTTGTCTTTCATTTCACTGCATAAGGGTTGAAAGAATCAAAGGAAAGAAATATTTATTATCTTTTGGTTTCCTTTTGTAAACATTTTTAATTAGAAGATATTCTTTATTTTTGTACCCACTTACTCCTTTCGATCACTGGGCAGTAAAACTGACTCAGTAATCAGAACGAACCCTGATTTGTATGTTGGTGAGTTTAGTGGAAGTTCAAGATTTAGCTCCCCATTACAATGTGATTACCTATTTTTCTGGTGCTATAGAGCAGGTGTTCCCAACCCAGTCCTCAAGTATCCCCACCCATTCCAGGTATTTCATCTTCCCAGTTTCTTGCACACCTTGTGTAATTTGTCACAGCAAGGCATTGACTAATTGCACCAGGTGTGCTGGCACTAGGGAAGATCCAATTCCTGCAATGGCAGAGGGTACTTGAGGACTGGATTGAGAACCAAGAATATAGACTCACCCACCAGCGTAATTACCATGCCATGATGCTCACAGTATTGTCACTGTCCTACTAAACTATAAGGCTACTTCCTTGGTACACTGTAAAAAATTATTTGGCCTTTCAGTTAGTTCAACTTGTAATAAGTTAGTTGTACTAAAATTAAGAAAACATTGAGTCAAGTTGTTATTTCAAATTGGAACCTGCTCAACTGATCAAGCAAAACATATTAGTCAATGCAATTTAGACATTCAAGTTCACTCAAGAACAATTGAATTAACATACTGAATAAGTCACCTGACTCTTGACCGCGTGAAGTAATAGTCATCGTCACTGCTATCCTGATAGGCCATTGAGGTAAAACATTTGCATATATCCCAGCAAGTTATTAAATGTAATATTGATGACAATACAATTTATTTGGATTGTGGTTTACTTTGCAAGAGTAATCTCAAAGCGATACAATCGCTGTTACACATACATAGCAAATTATATAAGGCATATGACAAATATATTTTTTGCAACTCTTACTCTGCACACCGTTATCATTAACCACAATCCCTGAAATTACCGAGCAGGCTAGACGATAAACTCGCGGCGTTTCGGGGCGTGAGCTATAGTTAACGCAGTGGGATTATTTATCAGTGGGAGTCAATGCAATGGCCTTGAATGTACATGACACCTTTTTTAGTGGAACATGGACTATATATCCATAGATATAATACTTCACATTGAAAGAGCAATATCTCAACTGTCTGAGCATTCAATGTTTCAAGCCAACAGTTGGAAGTAGGTATATGGTATTTATATAAATCATGAAGATAGAGTTACATTGTAATATTAATCTTTCACCTGTCTGAGCTTTCCATGTTTTGTGTAGGGTTTTTCTTCTTTTTGGCCATTTCCTTGCTGAGAGCGGATATAGAGGGGGGTAGCTCTGAGACATCAGCACCGTTAAGCCTGGAGGAGTCATGAGCTCAAATTAACGAAACATCCAGGATGGAGGGTGCCCACTTGAAAAACACAATGACATATCTGATCTCAACCCAAATTTATTCTAAATATAGTTTTTTTAACTACTCATTTTGGAGTATGGCATAATAGATATTATAACATTGTATCCTGTGTATTTTTAAATGTCTATTGTCAGGTCAGTCTAAAGACTTAATTTCGGATTAGTTGACAAGGTTGAAACAAGTATAGGGGGACACATATTAATGCTCAGTATTGAAAAGGACACGTTGGCCAAATTAGGCCACCACAACACTCACACAACATTAGAAAACATGCAACAAAAGCAAATGTTCCCTCAAACAACACAACTACAACTTGTGGTCCAATTAATATATTATTTTAATCAATCATTACACAATGGACAACAAAATACAGCTATCGATATGAAACGGTTCAACCTTACTGAAATTTGTACAATGTGCTTGTGTCATTTGTTGATACTTTACATAGCTATAGTATGTGCCAAAAAACGGCAAGCAATCACATCACAGCATGAATTGTATTTTCTCTTTACGAGAGATGGCTGTAATAAACCCTGCTGCACTCAGCACCCGCACTTTTTACACTTTTTTAGAGATGCTCTGTTGAAATACTGTAAAAGAATAGACATTATTCTTCTAACAGTTTTCTTCATTCATTTTATTCCTGTGCGCAGGTTTTCCGTGTCCGTGAACTGTCATTGGCATGTAAGACCTACAGGCGCACCTAGACTAGACAAATTCTATAGACATTCATCATGATACAGCTTTTATACTGCATTCTTTCTTCACCAAAGAACCAATAAAATAAAATCACCCAAAATCTGAAACATGCAGTCACAATTATTTTCATTGTAGGGCCTACTGCATCAGATCTTTCCATGTCATACCTTTTTCCATACTTTTCAAACTCAGAAATGCTGAATACTGTAAATACAATTTAAAAATGCAATTCATAATAATAGATTGTTATTACAAACAATGCTTACAAACTATCAACATATTCAAAATGATAAGCAACTGTTGCAACTTGCACTACTCCTAATATGGAAACAGATAAACAACATTATTACATGTTTAGATCATGAACGTTCCATGGTATTGATGGTAAAGTGTTTTTACGGTGAAACATGAACCATATTATTTATGAATGTAATAAATCACTAGGCCTATACTTTACCAGGTTTACACGGTTTCTATGGTCCAATGTACTACCACTTTTGTATGTATACAGCAGGCCATTGGCACTGCTTTTGAGTCCTTGTAGGAAAGTGAAAGTTAAAATGCAAATTAGATTTTACATGTTTGTTTGCATATTGTCTGGTTGAAGATTAAAGTATAGGAAGAAAGACTGCCAACGGCAAAAAAAACCTCAACAAAATACAAAAAGTAACAACATACTTGTCATTGCCTTTTGCAATACCAATGGAGTGAGTCCTAAAATGCATATTTGATTTTACATTTTTGTTTGCATCTTGTCTGACCCTGAAGCATAAGATGAAAGACCAGCGGTCATAAAAAAATAGTTTTTTTTAAATACATCAGAATTGTGAACTGAATGGCAAAAAAGGTTCTCATAGAAGCCTAGATCTAGAGTGATGTAAAAGTCGCATAAATTCAGGTAACTGCAGATTGAGGCCATATATTTTTTTGAAAACTGACCTGTATCGGATTTTGGACCACATAAGGCTACGATCACACTGAAAATGTGATTTGTGCCTTTCACACTTTTATGAAAAAAAAGAACGTAGCCTATTCCACTGTTGCTTGCGTATTGGTTCTTGAGTCTAACTGAGCGATTATTCTTAGCCTACAGTGTAAAGTCCTAAAACCCATGACTTTAACCGAAGACAAACTCTCTTTCTACGTCCTAACATTTTGAAATTCTAAAAACCCTTAGGCTACAAGCTAAGACTTGCTAAGTGCATAGAAAACCACTAATATGATTAGAAGGCTATTGAAAATCAGCCTATCTGCTCCAGTTCACTGTGTCATCTGCGTTTTAATTTGTTTGGATACAGCCAAAATATTACAGAATATCTACTTGCTTCCTACCCTGCTCAGCCAATCAGCGATTGTTTGATGCACTGAGAAGACGCTCCGTGCGACAGGCTGTTAGGATTTGGGAGGACTCCCCTTCAACACGTCGGCGGGCCTCGGTGAGCTACGCTTTCCCAGAAACCCCTGCTCTTCGAAGCTACGCAGCTGTTTACGTGTTGCTTCGCAGAAGTATAAACCAGACAATTACACTGGGTCTTCTGGTCTGACTCGTTTGTTCAGTTTTCACGTGATAGCTACATAGGCTCAGTGTAGAAGATATCAGGGAACATAAATTAGTAGTTCATGGCCCTGAGTCTTTCATTCACTTGTACTGTGAATGCTTTATTCTTATGACTACAAATGATTTTTGGATCATTTCATGTCAGTTTAAATACACTAACCTCTTATTACCTCATGTTGTTATTTTGCACATTTATATTATATTTAAAATGAGTAAAATAATTTTGGAAACAGGTGTCGGTATTTAGCGTCTGTTTCTAAATTTGAAAACGGGAAGAACTCCCACACACTGTCTTGCTTATTGATGATATATTTATTACATCAACAGTTAGGACAAGTAGTCCAAATGAAAAAAATGCAATTACAGCCACGAGAGAAGTTTCTATTTGTACTTATCCAAATCTATAAACTGTTAATACAATCATGACAAATAGCAACTTCATCAGGCATGTACTTTACCTACACTGAATGCTTGAATGATGCATTCAATATGGACAAGAACAATACAATAATAATTCATGTGTAATTTGTTAAAACGGATTGTGCTTGTTCATTATTGTAACTGAGATGAAGATCAGACTATATTTTAGGATACATTTATTTGCATAAAGATAGTTTTCGGGTCCACTGGACCCAAGGGTAATAGAAGTGTTCATTGGAATTGTAAGTAAAATAAGTAAACATGGTAAAAATGTAAGAAAAAAGGTTTGCTCTGGACCGTCTCTGTCTTCCTCCAACCATCTCTTACGTTTTTTTTTTTTACATAGGGCCTAAATTATTATGGCTGTATTGTTTTAAAGGGGCCCTATTCGGCTAATTTTCAGGTTCATACCTTTATTTAGGAGTTCTACTAGGTTTAGCATTTTAATGTTCAATAAACTATTTACTTTTTCTAAACTGCCTGAATCTGCACCCTCTGTCTGAAACGCTCCGTTTTAGCTCCTGTCTCTTTAAGGAGTACGATTTCCTCTATTATCTATCAGATGAGCAATTGACCAAAGCCCTTCTCTAACCACTCTTTGTAGAATAACAATGTGTTTCTTGGGGAATTATGTGGTGAAAAGTTATATTTAAAGGTCAGTTTCCAATAAAGAAGTACTTTTACAAGTACTGTCACACTGCACAACAAAATCCGTCCCACCAATAGTTTAAAAAATCCCATGGGGTAGGAAAACCCTTCCTTTATTTATTTTAAAGTTGTCATTAATACAATAAACATATATAGCTTGTAAATCACTATTCTCAAATTAGTTAATAATAATGTCTTGATGTAACATTTTTTATTTTCGATTGATAATTTTGATAGCCTTGTTGGCTTTCCATTTGAGTTGAGTTTCTATCTTCTACTGAGTAGCTCTTTGAACATCAACTAACAGATCTGAAGTGACACAAAGACTTATGATGAACAGCAGGAAGTCTTCAAGGGCCACCTTCATCCTGTCCTCCTCTTTCTTGTCCAGGTCCCCAAATATATCCTTGTACTTTGGCTTCACCTCCTGGCCCTTCGAGGTATAACACAGTAAAGGCTGGTGGACTGCATATTGAGAAGGAATACTGTAAATTATATGGATGCGTTGGTAAGAAGTATGCGTTTGTGTGTGTGTGTGTGTGTGTGTGTGTGTGGAGGGAGGGGGGGGGGGGGCTGAGGAGGAGGAGGAGGAGGCGAGGGGCGATGCGATGCTCTGGTACGGGGAATCTTTGTGCAAATAATGCTAACGAGTATTAAAAGGTTATGATGGGAAAACTCCCACCACCCATTTCATTAGGTGCAACATATTGATACAACATCTTTGTATCTGTTGTGCTTTGTATTTTCTTACTTTGGCAAAATGTCCAAGCTGGGCCATATAAGTGGTTCACGCCTTTAGTGTGTGGACCTATAGATGCTCTCAGAGATATATATATATATATATATATATATATATATATATATATATATATATATATATATATATATATATATATATATATATATATATATATTTGCACTGCTGCCCCTCGGTTCAGATCTGTTAGGTCCTCACTTGTTCTAATTGAGCTTTCTTTCTCCGTGACATACTATTGTTTGTGAGCAGGGTAGCTCCTCACCTTTAGAAAAGCCCGGTACTGTGTCAGTAAAAGCTCCCTGACAACCGCTTTACTAGCCCGGCCATCCTGCTCAGAAGAGCTGTAGAAGACTCCTGCCAGCGTGGCCATGGCTGTCTCTAGATCACTAGCGCCATCTAGTGCTGAGAAGGAGACGAGAAAGCAGGAGATGTAGAAAAACAGATTGTTGCGTGTTCCTGTGTTTATAATAAATATTATGTTGTATCGATGTATATCCTTCAAAATATTTGTTCTTTACCTTTAATGGAACTCAGTGCTTTGGACACTTCAGACCTTTTTTTGAAAAGAATGTGTTAGTGAAATGAGAGCATATTATGTTTTCTCACCTAATGTAAATCACCAATAAACTAAACCATCACTTGCAATATTTCACATTCATTAACACACTTTACATGGTGTATTCCAAAGTCAAAACAAATAACTTAGGTGAATAGGCAAAAATATAAATTATGTAGATATTCATATTATTACATAAAAACTTTTCAAACTCCACAGTCATCTGGATTTAATAGAAAAATTTAAAAGACACATTGTTAATTTAATTTACTTACCTGCTTACAATGGTGTTAGAGTTAACTCTATTACTGTTAGGCTTCGATGTTGATCCACCCATCTTAAGAGAAAGCATTGGAAAGCACTGGTAACTTGGCAACATGTGCCCTTAGACAAACCTAGACCCAAGATAAGATATACAGGGTTGAACGGTCAAACACACTGCTACACAAAAAAAAACACTCATACATACACACACAAGCACAAATACACTTCCTTGTGGATAATAAATGTATGATTTTGATGAAAATTATGTATGGGTTTGTTGAAGTGATAGATGTTGGATATTGTACACTTGGTATGTGGAGCAGATACTCAAGCACAGCAGTTGGAAATTAATTTATTTGCAGCTTTATATGGGGTCAGTAATAGGGAAATCCACTAACAGTATACCTTTCAGTATAAAGTATTATACATTATATTACATTGTAGGCATTCAACTCTCTCTGGGAGCCTCTTATGACTCAGGTATTTTTTTGGGATCACCAACACACACAATATTTAAATAATTATGCATTTTTGCTACCTACTTTTTATTTTTTGTTTAGGAGTAACCGTTTGTGTAAATCGGCACAATGGATGGCCAAGCTGTGCACTGACTGCTGAAAACATGACGGAGACGGACCCTAACAGACCCTCTGGTAGCGGTGGCCCATTTTCGTCTCCAAGGTAACCACACAGAGGTGTGCCAGATTGGTGAGTGTTCTCTGGGACACTGGGTTAGAGATCAAGGGCTAGCCACTCACAGCAACCCCAGTAGGGGGAGGTAGCGTGAACAATTACTGACACCAGCAGGGATGCCTGGTCTCTCAGATTGTGTGTGTGTGTGTTTAAATCACAGTAACATTTCCATGTTGTTAATCTGATTTGGGATTATCCTTGACATGGAACACTACATGATTAAAATGTATAGCACAAGTATAGAAAACTATGATGTGTGTGTATGTGATAATAGAAAAACGTGTATCGTACAGGGATATTTGCAACATATTTATTAGCATTATAAACGCATGTAAAATATCATCCACACTCAGTAATTATGAACAGATTAGAACCAGATGATTAAGTCTTATATCATTAAACACAAGACAGAATAAGTACATACATGGATCTTCATGTTTTATATATATCTGGGTGTCGCAATCCACATGCTTTGGGATTCAAGACACAGGGTTGCACAGTTTAAACTATCTAGACATTGTAAACAAACGGTAACTTCCCACTATTGTCATTTTTTTTATAGTTAGAATTTCTTGCAAATATTTTTTAAATTTGTGCAAACCTGAATTATTTAGTTTACAGATATTACAGTGAAACACTACAGAGAAATTGACAGGTAAAATAAAGCATTTTGGGAATCAAGCATGGATATTATTTACAGGTTTGATTGGCCCAGCTTGTGTGTTTTGGGGTTGCAGTGGGACTCTGTAAAATAAGCGAGTTTTAAGTGATTGTACACATTTCTCCTTTTCACAATAGAACTTAATTGCATGTGCCCATTCCAGTTAACAGTTTACAGTTTATTTGATCGGTTTTTATGTAATATTCCACAGAGAAACTGGAACAAGAGTGAAAATCACAAACACTGAGACTGAGCCACAATTTCAAACAGAGTACCCGTCTTATTCCAAGGGCATGGGTGTTACAATACTTTCCCACCAATGACCCCTTGACGCAACACCTAACTCACTCTCAATCCATAATAAGTATCTGTACAAAATACTTCACAGATTACCATCTTGTATCAAAACGTCCTGGCGTTACATTAGAGGAAGGGAATATAAGGTTTAGGATAAATCTCTGTGAAAAGAAAAAAGACACGGCCAACATGGAATAGTGCAAACACAAAAGTAATCCGGGGCTTATCTGTGGATATAGTGATTAAACAGGCATATCGACACAAAACATGTCATGCATTTAGTCGACACTGAAAAACTGTAAGACTTCACTAATAGATAGTTCTTTCCCCTTCCACAACATTCCACACCATTTATAAAAGAAAGAAAGGTCTGGCAAAACACCACAAAGGTTGTCACTGGTTTACACATTACAGGCAATACAACATTCATCAAACACACACACACACACACACACACACCCAAAAAAAAAGACATTTAGGACTATCAAATAATTTTGTTCAGCACCAATAAATACGTACAACTGGTGTCACCAACAAACTACAAATCCCCCTTTGCTTATTTAACTGGATGTGAATGAGTGGACAAGGACCACCTTCAACTGAGCATACACAGTAACAACAACATGAGGTATAAGATTACTAGAGCTCCCACACCCCCCTCTCCCATGACCCACTCCCACCCCATTTTAACCCCTTGATTGCCTTTGAGTTAAGAACGTAACGATGCCAAACATGGCTACATCTGATTGGAGTAGGAGGTGGGACCACCCACTTGGCTGTATTCTGTTGGTTGAACAAGGTCTCCCTGGGTGCTGTAGCCCGCTCCTGATTGGTCAAAGCTGCCTTGGTTGTAGGGCTGCTGGTTGAAGGTTCCGGTCCGTTTCTCTGGGGCTCCTCCTGGGTACCTGGCAGCACCTCCCTTGTGCCAGCCAGTCTCCTTAAAGACAAACCAGATGTTTCCCGCCCACAGGACAAAGTTTAGGAAGCCAAACACCTGAAAAGAGAGAATGCAAAAAGAGAGAGGGAAAGAGAGAGATAGATAAAGAAATACACCCACACAGCCACACACACACAAACACAAACAGAACAGCTACGTTATTATCATATTGTGAGCCGTGTTTCACAGATAGAAGTTAATGTTTGAGGTGACCTAAGATGCTGCAATAAGACATAAGGAAAGATGCCAAAGGAAGCCCAATAGGTCAGATGCAGGATTTAATTGAAAGGAGATTGAGCCTACCACAGAGGTGTTGAGTCCAGACCAGCGGGGTCCAAGAACGGAGCCACATTTGTTTGTCTGGACCTTGCAGGCGGATATGAGCTGCTGGACCTCGTCAGGGTCGGTGGCCACCTTGACGTCAGACAAAGCTTTGGCCCAGGCTGAGGAGCTGACCAGCCACAGGAAGGAGAACACCACTGTCACCACGAAGTCCTGACAGAACAAAAGGACACAAAATAGATAATGACCCTCACGATAACAATAATAATAATCATCATCATTGTCGCAATTCTATTCATAAATTAAATTACAGCAAGAACTGCAAATATAATAACTATAGTGATAATAATAATTATTATTGATATCATTATTATTTTGTATGCTTCTTAAAATAAACATGTTCAATGTCAAGAGCTGGCCACTGGGTTTGTCTGCTTAAATAATTACCAAATATTACTGATCGGCCTCAGTGGTGACATTAAAACCCACCCTCATAAGGAGTCAAAGGGCAAAGGTCATCATACTCACAATGAAGGGCCCTCTGTTGTTCTCGCGGTATTTGTTCTGGAAGAAGATGTAGACGATGGTGGCCCCCAGAGAGTAGAGGAAGGCAAAGACGGCGATGGTGACGAAGAACTCTGCCGAGGAGGAGTAGTCGCCGATGAGGAAGAGGCGCTCCCTCCTCGGTCCGTCGCAGAGCGGCGCTTCAAAGGTAACCTGGTGTAACCTTAACACAGGACGGAGGAGAGGTGCAGGGGCGCGAATCAAACAGCCTTGACACATGGTCTGTTTGTGTGAAAGGGCCCTGCTGTTGCCTAGGAATAGCCATGGCCCTTACTGATCTCCCCCAAAACCTCACTCTGACCATTAAAACACTACAAATATATAGTGTGCATATCCCATTGCTTATATTTCACTTTGAATTACAACTCTACCTCGTTCTCCGTCTCTCTTTCGCACACACACGCAGAAATAAAACTGGATTTTGATGGGCAGACAAGTTTGCAGTGACCAAATGCATACGTAATCATTACTAAAAAAGAAAACAACAAAAAAGATACCTATATTATCTTCTCACCTGAAAGGATAGCTGAAGTCAATGGCGATGCTCAGGTTACTGCTGGTCTTCTCAATGCAGTCCACACTAACCCGCAGCTGCCCAGTGTAGCCTCCACATGTTGCAAAAGCGAAGATGGCAAAGAGCTGGGGAAAGATAAACACTTGGTCATGCAGTGTTGCAATACCTTCATTCGCATGTATGTGCGCTCACATAGTGACACACACACACACACACACACACAAACTTATTTTGTTATACAACACTCGACTGTTAAGCATTTACCAAACACCAGTATGTGGTTATGAATAGGTAAGTAAGTGACTCAAACCCCAAGTAGGTTTGGAAAGAAGAAATGGTAAGAGCATGGCAGTAACAGTATGCGTTGAAATTACCTCTCTTAAAACAACATCACAACAACACACCTTTTGGGCAATCTTTTAACAGCTTCAAACACTTCACGTAGTGTATATCTGAACAGCTTTACAGAATGCAGTAAACATGAAATACCAGTGTTCATGAATCTTTCAAGTTATCAGGCACCTCAGTGCTATTGAATTGAACAGTGGGAAGATTACTAGGGCTCCAAAAATGTTTGACATAAGTTAGATTCCCACAGGAGCAAGAACCGGTTAAAATCACAGTCAGAACGGGCTGAATCATCTCGCTGTGTATTCAGACGTTTAAGTATTGTTTTTTTTTTGTAAAAAAAACCCTTCTAACACAAACAGTGAACACATTGTTGTCATGACCTCTTCGTTACATTCCCATTCCATTCATTCTGAGGTAGATCTACATGAACACTTAGCAACAGCTTCTAATCCTGAGCTAAATGTGATGCAGATACATCATGCCAGTTTCAATTATGATTTTTGACACTCGCGTGTATACATACATACGCACGTACGCACGCACGCACGCACGCACGCACGCACGCACGCACGCACGCACACACACGCACACACACACACACACACATACACAAGCACACTGAACCAAAGGATCTGCATCCTAGTAATTAATTCACAACAGCACCTTTTAGGTGTTCACGTTTAAGATGTGTTATAGGTGATAGTGAAACAGATTAAAAAACGTTCAATAACAAGACCAACTTTTAGGACATTCATGTAGTTTTCATTCAATGTCGTTTCCATTCATTTGTACAATTAACCTCTCAGGTGTGTAACAATTTTGTCTGTTTATCAGTCACTACTATTTTCAACCAAACTAGTCTATGGTGCCATGAGTCTAGATGGAGTCCAAATACCCTCAGCCTTTTTCTAAGAAACAATGTATACGCCAATAAGGCGACTCTCAATGAGCATGAAAGCAAGCATGAGGCCAAATGAAACGTATTTTCAGAGCCCCTGACAACAGAATTGGGTCTTTCAGGCAGGTCGGGGACATTTGCTCGCTCGCCTAAGCACATATTGAGCTGGTGTCTCCGCATTGCGCCGAGTCACACAAATGAGGAGCAGGGTCGCCAAACCACCCAGATAGGATTTTCTTCAAATGAGATTACCGTCCAGACGATGACTTGGGGGACAATGGTCTCTGTATGAAACAAATGGACGTGCCTGCAGGAGAGCACAATGATGTTCTCCGTAAGGAGAAGGAAACAAGCATGTATGCAGCATAGGAATATTATCGCCACATCAAGGATCCTCATGTTCACTGTGGTCAATAACAATAATTCAGCGGATTACAAATGGTTCACCGACACTTCTTATTCAAAACATCTTACAGTGAACAGAGCTGATGTTTGTTGTATGGCCACCAGTGGGAATTCAAATCCATCCATCAGCTATACCGCTTATCCTATGAAGGGTCGCCGGGGGGGGCTGGAGCCTATCCCAGCCGACACAGGGCGACACAGGGCGAGAGGCGGGGTACACCCTGGACAGGTCGCCAGTCTATCACAGGGCCGACACATAGGGACAGACAACAACTCACACCTACGGACAATTTAGAGTCACCAAATAACCTGCATGTTTTTGGACTGTGGGAGGAAACCCACGCAAACACGGGAGAACACACAAACTCCTCAAAGAAAGACCCTTGGGTCAGGTGGGGGATTGAACCCAGGACCTTCTTGCTGTGAGGCAACAGTGCTACCCACTGAGCCACCGTGCTGCCCAATTCAAATCGTCCATTCAAAATGAGCGCCAGGTTGTACCCAGCTGAGCAAGACAGGGCAAACCAGTTCAAATGGCTTCCTATCAAAAAGCTAGTCACAAAATGAGACCAGTGGGAGGTGCCACTCAGTGACGACCTCTTCTCACGCAGACTCATAGACATTCCTAGACACCAATGGCACCGTTGGAATCTGAGCTGTTACATTAAGAAGATATTCTTGAGACCCTGGTTAAAATGTCGTTTTACAGGACCACTGTAGGATTATACTGTAGTTGAGAACATGCCTATTTTTTTCCAATACTTATACTACAAGCCAAACATATGAATATAATATATTTTGTACAATAAATATGTGATGGTGCATGGCACAATATTTTAATATGAAGTCATGTGCATATTGTATTTAATTAATATGGTTCTTTTACAGAGAGACGGTAATGTCCCTGCAGCACCTTAAGTCACACATTTTACTGCCATATAAAATCATATTACTATACAATATCAGTATTCCTTTGCACAATCTCCATTCAGACCATAGGATTATTCCTATAATGGTTTTTATTAGCAGAACCGTCATGTCCCGGTGGTTTTTCTGGTGAAAAGACCTGGTCTCATAAGCAAACCGCTATCCTTTATGGCTTGCATTCACTATTCACAGATTATATACAGCAGATAAAAATGTATTTTCCCAAGGAAGATTAAGTACTCTTTAATAATATATAATTAACATGCACAGGTAGTTACCCTTTCTGACCTAACCCCCCCTTTGCTCCTGATCAAAGCTGAGGATGATGCATGTTTCTCGTTTAAACTCAATCACTGTCATCATAACTGATCGTGCAAAGAACATTCACACTTGAGTACCAGCCTAGTGTACAGTCATTGTATATTCATTATTAAGAACTGTTACAAACAATGAATGTATAACATTGGCCACAATGTGGCAAAATGAAATAAAGAAAATAAAAATAAAATACAAATAAAGATTACTTCATTTACATGTGACAATAACAATTCATGAATCAAAGAGTACGGAAAGGTATAACTGACTACACAAACTTACCGGTGCGAATATGACCATACACATTTAAGACGAGAAGATACAACTCAGTATTGTCACACTAAAGAGGTTTTCCGTTGCTTTCTCCCTCCCATTCTGCACATCGAAACGAAGGTAGAAGGTTCTCCTCAAAGCACAGGAGTGTGTGTGTGTGTGTGTGTGTGTGAATCTGTGTGCGCACGCTTGTGTTTTTTGTATGTGTGTCTGTGTGAGAGAGACTGAGTATGTGTATCTAATTCTCTCTCAGTCCTTTCCATCCCTCTCTCCCTTACCTCCTACTTATATCCCTATGGTGCAGAGACAGAGAGAGACAGGGAGACAAAATAGAAATAGAAAAGAAAAAGCTGATGGGGTCCTTGGCTTGCACAGATAGAGGAACAGCAGAAGGTAATACACTCCAGCCTGAGACAGAGGCACTGATGTACACTACACAAGCAGACAGACAGACAGACAGACACACACACACACAGACAGACAGACAGACAGACAGACAGACAGACAGACAGACACACACACACACACACACACACACACACACACACACACACACACACACACACACACAAACTGTCAGACACAGTCAGACACACACATACACCGAAAAACACTAACGCCCAATTGATTAAATTAAACCAAATCAATGCAACAGGTGCAACACTATCTTCATACATGCACAACGAAATGACACATTACAATACGATATGCATATTCTACAAGAGCGCGCTGCACCAGGGAGCTCCATACAGCAAGATGCCAAGTAAAACATCGAAAACACCACTACCATTCTCTGACAGTGGACATGAAACAGTTTGCATCCTTAATTGGCGATGAACCCTTCCATCACTACCACTCCCTGATAGGCAGACACTCTGAGATTTACAACCATAATGTTACCGTAAACCGCTCATCTCAGACTCATTATTGATTGGTCATGTCCTATATACAGTACTGTGCAAAAGTTTTAGGCAGGTGTGATGTCTTTAAAGTTAGAAAAAAAAATACACAAAAGGATAAATGTTAATTGTTTATTTTTTTATCAATTCATAAAATACAAAGTGAGGGAAAGGCAAATCTGTATCAAATCAACATTTGGTGTGACCACCCTTCGCCTTCAAAACAGCATCCCCTGCCTAAAACTTATGCACAGTACTGTATATATTTTGAATAAAGCTTTGTGTCACAGACCGTGGGTGGATGAGAGCAGGCAGGGTTTTGAATTGTTTACTTGCTTCTTCTTTAATAGGCCCCTGTTGCTTGTTAGCCTGGGCTACCATTAGGCTCACACAGCTTTGCTGTTTGTCTAAGTTGCCAGTCACACTGACAGCCCTTGTTCGACGTGAGCTGGGTGAAATTTTTTTTTTTGTGAAACAAGCACAGTGGTTTGGGTCAGTTGTCTGTTTATTAAAAATACAAGGTGTTTGTTAAAAACTAAAAGTGGGGTGAAAGACAATAGTCAAAATCACCCATAAATCCCAAATGCAACTGAAACATTGTTTTCGAGAACAAACTAAATTGAAATTGAATTGGGCTACACTGTAGCCGCTACAGGATGCACTTGTCTCAAAGCTTGTTTGAGCCAATAGAAAGAACAAAAAGAGGGACTTTCCTTTCCTGATTTCTCTTTAATCATTAGAGTGAATGACAGATTACATTTTGGATGATCACCTGAAGGAACTGGGTATTCAATTACAGGTATAAAACATTGTGCATCGCAGGGGTTAACATTATCTACCTCAAGACCAATAGAGAACTGCAGAAAAAGAATTACTTTCAAACACAATGCATTTCAAAAGACAGTTTGAGTAGCAGAAACGTATCTTGCGTCACTGGCTGGGTTAAATGGAGTTCACCGCCCCAAAAAAAAAGCCTCATTGCCATTTGAGTCAAAGAACAAACAAATGTCTCCCCGTTGTGGCTATTTTTAATTCTTACATTAAAAAAAGAGGCATAGACCTAATGCAGAAAAATTACTTTTGAAGTTAATAATAAAAGGTCTGCCTAACTGCCTCATAGTGGGTTGAGAGCAAAGTCAAAGATGGTAGAGAAAAAACACACCGTTAAAAACTGGTCAATTATACGTACAGACAATTATTGTTCTGAACTCCCCCTGTGGTCAGACTCAGGTACTCCTAGGGAAGATTTGAGATACACTCTTAGAAAGGTAGGTACCACCATCTAGAGAAAATACTAAATCAAGTTCAGTTAAGGGTGGTACAGCACATTGAATGTCAGTTTTTTTGTAGACATTAAAAAAGGAGAAATAAAAGTTACCTTTGCATCTTTAGTATCTCTACAACCCTCCCATCCCATTTCCTCAACAATGCTAAACGCCAGTATCTTGCAACAAAGGCTAAATAGTAGAGTTCTGTACTTTCAGAAGACACAAGAGAATGAAGGTTCAAATAGATAATCTCCTGCAGCATTTTTACTTTTTACTTGTGTTTATTCAAATTCACACGAACAGACCGGTAACATTTTTGAACTGCATAATAATAAATTGTATGGCTATTCTGTGGCTTGTCTTTGTAATGATGAAATCAAAATTCTATCCGACCAACATTTCTCATTATGTTATTTTCAGCCCACTGTATGTACTGCTGCTTGTGAGAGTTTGTCATGTGTTTGTGGGTGCAAGAGTTAGATCGATAATCGTGTGTGTGTTCGGGTGTGTTTGCGTGTTTTTTAAGGTGGGTGTGTGTGTTGGAGTGTGTTTGTATGTTTTTTAAGGTGTGTTTGTGTGTGTGTTGGGGTGTGTGTGTGTGTGTGTGTGTGTATGTGTTGGGGTGTGTTAGTGTGTGTGTTTGTGTGTGTCTCTTCCAGGCCTTATTGAGTCACCCTATGTATTTGTTTTCCCACACGGTGCACGCCAACGTTCTTGAACCAAATTGCCCCAAAACATTGTTCAAGGATCCACTGCACCTCCTCAAATCCATACTAATAAATAAACATGACAATAACAAAATGTTCATATATTGTCAGAGATTTCCTGTCTTAGACGAAATGCTAAGGGACTTTGCACTTCCTCTCCAAAGCATCACAACAAACATAGAATTAACATGCAATGGATCAAAAAATAATGTAGTATATGTGAGCTACATCTAGTGTATGAACAGATAACTACTGCAAGCCAATCACCTTTATCCTACAATTCCCACGATTCCTTCCGCCTGTCCTCTTATCTCCTTGGCTACACAGCCCTGTCCCTACTCTCCCTTTCCGTCCTGCTCTCGATCCTCCGCTCTTGCCTACAAGCCCGGTATATAAAGCTCCTGTAGCCTCCAGCCTCTCTGCTCTCTGATCACCATAATCAGAGCTGACTCTTTAGTTAACACGCTGCAGCCCAACATTACAGGCAGCTGGACGAGCCAGCTCCCTGACGAGAGGAGAAGCGAGGAGAAGCTAGTGTTTCCGCGGCGCTCTGCTCCTAGCCTAGCTAATTGAATGTGGCCCCCTCTCTTACAGATCGTGCGGCTTGACTTCACCCTGGGAAATGCATACGCATCTATTGCAGATGTGTGAAAACAGTCAACAACGGTTTTTAGAGTGTAAGAGTACACATGGGAACATACCAAAGCAACCGCACACTCACTATCCCACAACACGCACAACACTCAGGCCTGGTGTCCCCCCTAACCTGCCAGAATGTCAGCAAGATTTGATCATAGATTTTCTCGGCCCCCCTGTCACTTGGCTTGTGTCCCTCTTGGACCCTCGACGTAAAATTGTCTGAACATGCCGCTGCGCACAAGTACACTCATGGAACAGTAAACAACAGGACAAAAATCAAACAGACCGTCTAATGTTGTGTTCATATTCAAAACAAGGGGTTCAATTACTTAAATTATCCTACCACGCACACATGTAACAAAATCTCGTAAAGTAAGTCATTGATACTCTCACGTTACCATAGAAACACAGGTCTTTCCGAGAATGAGTGTTTACACCACCGTAATGAAACTTAAATGAGGAAATGGCACAGCTTTTTATGCCACTGGAGCTGATAATTATACATTCTCATTTATGGGAAAAGTACAACATCATCATTGTATCGTGAGGGAACGTGGAGGGGAAACCATTTCAGACGGTTCTGGCAGGTATACAACCACGCGTCTCCGATGACGGCACCCACAATAACGAAGCATAATGTCAGGTGCAAAAAGGAAAATATCTTCAGGTCAGAAGGAGTTATTGTTATTTCCAAATGTCTAAAAGGACTTTTCTTTCTCTTTGCCCTGGATGGGTGGAAGAAGATACATTTTTTTTACCTCCATATATTCTCTATATATTGTATCTCTGTTCATTGTATTTGTATCATTTAGCAGGCTTTTCGTTTGGTACCCTTGTATTTGCTGACTCTAAGTGAGCATGATAAGCTTTGATGCTCTCCACTGAGCATATTGCAGTGCCTTATGCAACAACCATGTAGTAATTGTTAATTTGCAAAACAAGTAACTGCTTTTAATTTTGAAAATGTATCATTTATTACCAGTTATTACATAATTTTCACAGTACTTTCTGCTTGAGTTGTCTTAGAATCTAATGAAGGTATCTGACTATCCTCAGACAAGTTTAATGAATTAAACACATACAAAAGGCAAAGCACCTTAGCAGGTGCCAAGTGCTTGCAATTTGGAACAAGATGTTGTTTAATATGGCACCTTGTCTGAAAGGGCTTCACTGCACCACTACAGCCAGACATGTTTGGCATTCACAGACTGAGAACAAAAAGTGACAGAAGGGCTAAAGTTGGGGGTAATAATGTAATAATATACACAAGGTCCCCATAGACAGTCACAGCCATTGAGTTTTGAAGTAGTTCACTCCACCTAGTGGTGGAAAGCATACATTGAAAAAGTTTAGACTATTGATCAAATGAGCAAAGAAACTTGGTCCTCACTGTGGTAAATCAGGGGTGTCTGTCATAAAGCCCTCTGAATATCACCATGCTGATACAAACTAAAGCGGCACCCAAGCCAAAAGGAACCACTCTTGAAACCAAATACTATTGAAATAGACCCTCTCCAAATACCATACAAAGCAAGTTTTGAGACAGGTTGCAAACCGCAGCGTTTGACTAGGCGTCACCGTAAGGAGAGTAAGGAGCAGAGTGGCTGACTAGGTGACAACGCAAAGCTGAAAGGGATACCGGCGGTAATAGACGACTAATTGGTTTCTGGTTTGGCTGCCGGCTGAGGCGGCTCTATCTCATCTCCTACTCTAATTAGCAGAGCTGTCCTCCCCTCTACTGTTCCTCAAACTTGTACTTGTTCCTCAACTGTATGTTTTTGTTTGGGAAGTCTTCCTCTTCCACTTATCATTATCTCCATTTCATCGGACCATTTTTGAACGAGCAAACTACGTTGTATATCACGTCGTGACGCTTCGAAGAACAGGCTAACAAAGACATACGTTTTGTACTTGTGCTTCCAGAGTAGAGGCTGTTTTACTGTTTAAATATGCTGATTCAAAATGATCAGAAACAACTACATCAAACAGTTACGTAAGGCAAGGGCTCCATATGTCTGTCAGCTGCTGTGTGACCTCCCGCCACTCCCCAGAGTGGCAGAGAAACCGACAGGGCACAGACGGGGCCCAGCTGTGATGACATCATGCTACGAGGGACTAAGCTAATGAGTGACAGTAAAACGAGTTCGGAGACGAGGTATAGTCAGTCTATAGTAGTGAATCCGATTTGCTTCTGCAACTCTTTTTTGGATGCTGTGCGTTTTTTTCAGATGTAGATGTGAGATTGCACTTCCAGTTTGCATAGTGCTGTCTTTTTATTCTGTACTATTTGATTATTCTTGAAAATAAGTTGTTTTTAGAAGCAAATAAATGCCCTCTTGCGTACACACTGTGCATAATCAAGTAAGTCACATGTAAACAAGGCATGCAATTTGATTCCTAAATGACATACACTCAGGTGCGGCACGCACGGACGCACGGTTGGAAATTCAAAGACAAAACAAAAGAGAGAGAGAGAAGTGTTCTGTCTCTATCACTCTCTTGTTTCCTGCAGCTGCCTCGCCTCCCTGTGATTTTCGTCTGTGTTTGGCCCCTCTTCTCTCTGGTGGGGGCCTTTGAACGGGGCGAGCGTGTCGTTGTGGAGGGGGGAGTGTGCGCTAAGCCCCGCGCATGCAGCTACCCCTCTGTGTTTATCTGCCTCTTCCAGCTGGGCTCCTCAGGGAGGTATGGAGGGAGAGGCAGGGACGGGGAGAGGGAGTGTAAGCGGAGAAAGAGGGAAAGAGCGACAATGAGAGAGAAACAGAGAGAAAAATAGAGACGGGATCGGACGTAAAAAAAAAGGGGGGGGGTGTTGAATGGAGAGAGTGGGTAGAGAGGGAAGAGTTGAGAGAGAGAGAGAGAGAGAGAGAGAGAGGGTGAGATGTTTTCTCTGGTTACTGGGTGGATACAGGCAGCAATCAGTTCCCAGTTCTTTGACTGTCTCCCTGAGGCAGGTTCTTCTCTAGCCGCCTCTATGAACTGGAGGATGAGCACTCGCACACGACAAGCACATGCACTAGAATACAGGTACAGCATACGGCAGAGGGGTTGGTGTTCTAGAATGCTTGCTGTAGAATCTTGACTGAAAATAATTGAAGGGATAATATGGAGCAGAATGAAATAAGGTATTAAAAGATATGGAATGGAGAACAGAATGGGAGGAGTAGGGTTGGGTGGTGAGGAGGAGAGACGTAAGACACAGGAAGGCCCTGCTCAGGCTGTGGATTACAAAACCAATCCAATGACTGCAAACCTGACCACCAGCACAGTGGTAGTACTCAGACTTCTAAAGATCTAGGTGTCTAAACCTAACATCCCTTATCCAATGATAACTAGGGAACTAGTAACATTTACTAAGGAACCTCCAGTTTGAAAATCTTTAACTTTGAATACAATCCAACTAATATAGCAAATAATATCAGTGTCCTCATCAACCATGTTTGTAGAGTATATACATCTTGAGATGAAAGGTTATGGTAAAAAAAACCATTGTAAATTGACGAGATTTTGTTGAAAACAGCTGGCTGAAACAGGTTAATGTAAAATCACTACAGGTTTGTGTTGCTAAAAGATAGTCAGGAATGGATGCATAGCGGTCCAGAGAACTAGAAGAGAGGGAACCAAAACATATAGGCCTAGATTTTAGCACAATGTTATGAAAGTACCTTTTAAAGTGATAAGATATCCGAGTAAGGGGAAAAAGCTTGTAATAATAGGCACATGTAAATTGCTATATGGAAAATAGATAATTTGATGAAACAGGATATTCATCTGTACGGATGCTGGACGATCAGACTGCTGCTAATCAACTATACTTGATATTTCGGAAATGATCTCATGGTGTTTTTGTGGCGGTTTCTGCAGGCACCAGGCGCAGAACACCCTCCACCTGCTTCATTGAAAACGCCCGGTGTGAAGGGTCCGCTTCAGGAAATGAAATACTAAAGTCTCCCCTCCTGTGCCTGACTGAATGCCTGGGAAAAATCTGGGACAGTCTTTACTGGGGAGGGGGGTGAGTGCCTTAGAAAAAAAAAAAAATCTAATAACCGTTTTTAATATCGAAGCTTCAGAATCAAGCTGAAAGGTAAACCACTTAGAGAAAACATAAGCAACAGAAAGATGTGGCTTTCTCTGTATGGCATCTCTTGAATTTGATTTGAACGGTGCCCTTCAGTCTTGATACTCTCTTTCTGTTGAATTCCCTGAGTGTGTGTAGGTTTACAGCAACATGGTCTCACTTAAGGGGGCAAACTCAATGCTGCCACTTTTAGCCACATTTGTCCCTTCGTGCCTTCCATTAATGTTTTTGTGTGTGTGAGTGTACATAATAATACTGTATGTGTGTCTTGTGTGTACATGAATGTGAGTCTGCGTGTAAGTGTGTGTGTCTGTGTGTTTGTGGGTCTGTAGCATGGTAAAAATATCCCTCTAGCTCCACTCAAGCGTAGCTTTAGCCACAATCCACACAGCTCCTGCCTGCTCCCACTGCCACGGTCCGTCAGTGTGCTAACACGAGCGATTTTACGCTAGCTAGTTAAGCACAAAACAAAATGCAACGCGCCCATCAGAAAAAGCACCACAACCAAACACAACCGCGCTCTGCGGTAAAACAACAAAGTCTGACATTCCTACAAAGTCGTTGTTGCATTACAGAATTTAATAGCATTCAGAAGAGAATAGATTGGATGAGAATAGAATAACAATTATTTGGAGAAGTAGAACTGTGTACATACATATATAAACACACATACATATATAAAATATATGCTTTATATTTGTGTGTGTGTGTGTGTGTGTGTGTGTGTGTATGTATGTATATATATATATATATATATATATATATATATATATACATATACATATATATATATATACTATACAGGCACCTTTTATAATACAGATTAGATGCTTTTATAGAGCACACAAAACGTCATAGCACTAGCCATGAGTGATTGGTGGTTGTTCCTGCCTGCTGACTCTCAGTGTGTGTGATGGGACACGGAGCTGACATTCGAGAGGCTCTGTGACATAACTGGCACACAGCAGGCGCTCATGTGCAAACAGCCTGATCAGGGCTCTCTGGGAAGGGGCAGTAGCAGCACAGCAGCCGGGCCCGGTCAGAGGCTCATTGAATGGGGCTTGATCTCTCCCCTGCATGGGGAAGGCTTTGCACCCTCCTTGGCCCAACGAAAGGTCTCTCTCTCTCTCTTTATTTTTTTCTGCCTTAGCTTTATCACCTCCCCTGTTTATCTTTCTATTCAATGTATACCCCCCCCCCTAATTTTTGCTCTAGAGTCTTCTTTTTGTGTGCTCCTCTCTTTTGCTTCTCTAGCCTCCGCCACACTGTTTCTCATCTCTCTCTCTCCTGCTCTTTTTTTCTCTCTCTCCCTATCTCGATCTCCTGCTCTCTCTCTTTCTCTCTGTGTAAACTTGAGGGACCACAAGCAGGCATAAAATAAAATAAAAATGTGCAACAGTAATCCTTGTCTTCTCCCTATGGGGTTTCCATGGCTACTTGGTCAGGTGACCTAGCTGGATCCCAGCCCTCTGCCCTGCAGGGAGTGTCACATTGGTCTCATAGCACTTTGGGTGTGTGTGTGTCTTGAGTGTGCTTGGTATTTTAACTAACTGTAACTAGCTGCATCATGTTCTGCAATGTGCAGACAGTCACAACGAATGGTCTTACCAACCGAGATATCAAATTGTTGATTCCAAGTGTATTTTTCTCTCTCGTTATGTTTGTTCGTATCTGTGGGTGTGGCAGAACGATTGCATAACTGCTATATGAATATGGCCTCTTTCTAATTGATTTGCGTTAGAAGAGGTTGGGATGTTAGAGGTTAGAAGAGGCTCAGTATATAATATTGGCTGATACCAAGAATATCGTCAAGCGGTATTCATTTTGAAAAGTGTTTTCTGTCCTCAGCATGTCCTAGTTTGGTCTTTAACATGACCTTACGCTTCAACAATCTCACATAGGCTCACATACACTGAAAGACTTTGTACATTGAACCCCGTGTGTGTGTGTGTGTGTGTGTGTGTGTGTGTGTGTGTATACATATGTTGGATACCACAGGTGCCACCAATAGGAAATTGCAAGCCATCCTTTACACCTGAGCACCAGACCCACAATCTGAAAGCACGGCGATGACGAGCCAGGAAATGTCAAAGGTCAAAGGTTAAAACCCCTGGAGCTGCACACGACTCAGCTAGGTACCAAGTTTACCTCCTGAGTCATTGGTTTGGATCTGAGCCTTTGCTCCTGAAAGAAACTGTGTAGTTTTGTGAAGCATTGAAAATAAGCATTGGGGAGTTTGTGAGATGGCCCGACATGGCCCTTGTCAAATGAAATTGAGTCAGTGCCAAGGTGATGCCTATATATTTGACCTGTTACATCTCTGACAATAAATATCAACAGCAGCTCCCACCTTTATATCTGGTTTCTTTTTTTATAATTCTTCAACGTTTTTATTCTGTCGCTTTTTCTCTCTCTCTCTTTCTGTCCCTCTATTTCTCTCTCACTCTGTCCGTATTATATTTCTGTTTGTATCTGGCATAGTTTCTTTGCATAACTTAGCTGTTGATCACTCCTGTCTCGCTGTCCCTGCCCAGCGTCTGTCAGGTGTTAATAGGTGTAAATGTTTGCTCAGCTGTCAGCACTGTTCAGCGACCGGAGAACTAAAGGCTGGCAACATGATAACACACATGTTGTTTTACCCATGTAAAAAAGCCAATGCTTCATCACAATACACTTCAGTTCAAGAGTGAAACGGAGAGAGAGAGAGAGAGAGAGAGAGAGAGAGAGAGAGAGAGAGAAAGAGAGAGAAGAGAAACAGCTAGAACCATAAAAAGCAGAAAAGAGAGGGAGAGAGAGATAGATAAAAAAGAGAGAAAAGAAACAGAGGAAGAGGGACAAAGAAGAGAAAGATTGAGGGCAAAACCCGCCAGTAGATTTTTTTTCCTTAGGGAAGTTGCATATAATTTCGCTCCCTGCACATAAGAGCAGTAATTATCTGACATGACATTTGCTCCTATGAAGCGTTACATTATTTGCACAACTCTCAGAGTGTCTCCCACTGTGGAGTCTACTCATCCCACACTCTCGAGAGGGTCATAAGGCTACATTCGTAGGGTCAGCACGACGGGTTGACCGCTTGACCTCACACGTTAGTCATCTGATATTCATGTAAATGGCTGTGTAAGTGGTTGAGGATTTCCGGATCCAATGTAATCATTCAGTCTACAATAAATACAAAAACAAAAACCATGCTTCTACTTGATGCGCTTTTATCAAGCTTTTCATGGGTTAAACACACCTGCGTGGATTTTTTGCTGGAAGAGTGCTATGTTTATGATATTAATATGTCTGTGAGCGATTATTATTTGTATTATTATGTTCACAAAAAAAAAACTTAAACAAAAACACATGTATAGCTGATAATTTAATTTCTCTTATTACAATTGTTTTTATTCCGTATTCAGTATTTTCTACTTCGTATGTTTCAGCTTGCTTTATTGCCTTGCACATTGCATTTCCTATGTGTAGGAAATTTGCTGTACACACAATAAGGCTAAATTAGATCATAGATTTAAGTTTGTTTATCTCGAACTTCCTTTACATACTCTATTCAATTTTTTGGGGGTTTTGTCACCTCTCAGCTCTCCACCAAGTAGGCAGGGTGTTAAAATTACGTTATGTAAGATAGTATAATTTGGGATATGAAGTGAGTTTAAAAACAGTGACTAAAAAGGCCACCATAGCCAATATGACCATCCGTTTGGATTATACTAGAATTTGCTGTGATTCTGTGACATAAATTTGGTCAGTAATACACACACAGACACTATATTCTGACAAGAGGTCGGACCACAGGTAGCCAATTCAACGGCAAAGAAATATTATACAGAAGCAACAGCATAGTTTAATAGGCCAACGCCACTGCTGGAATGGGAACTGAAAACGCAAATTTGTAATATATCAACATTAACTGATGTGGACTGTTTTATTCTGTGGGGACACAATCAACCCTCCTTTTGTGCCTCCCCTCCATCTTTCTCTACCACACATACACACACGCTCAAACTGAGGAGTTGAGGCGCATCTCAAAGGACAGCTTCTGCATGACTTCATAGTACTGAGAGAGTGGGGAGGAGTTTAAAGCGGTTTGGAAAGACTATTGGAGCAGCAGTGACAGTCTGCCAGAGATCCGGAACTCAAACATGTTTCTTTAACGGTCTATGCAATTTCAGTGTAGGGAAGGTCATGCAATCAAACCTAGAAACATCAATGAGTTAATGCAAAAGACTAAGATGCAAAAATAGTGTTGAGATATCTGATTGTGTTCTCTGTTGCATAGGCAGGAGCAGAAACAGAAAAGAAATTTAATTTCTATGACATTTTTTCTGAGCACATATTAATAAAGACGTTCATCCTATCTGAACAGCCCAAAAACAGTTCTCAATATAAAAATAATGTTTTGCAAGCCAGTGCCCTGGACCAATCAGTTACATCATTTAGGCTCTTGGGAGTTTTCAGAGTTTAACAAGATATTTTGGAGCCAGATACCCCACTAGAATGGATGGATGTTGATTTCTTGAGCCATTAAAAAGAACCCTGCATCTCCTTGACCACTGTGCGTGTGTGTGTGTGTGTGTGTGTGTGTGTGCGTGTTTTTGTGCGTGAGTATGAATGCATTTGTGCATATAAGGGGTTGTGGAAAGGGATGAAGTATTAAACCTACTGAAATAGACAAAAAGCATCGGTGCCCATCTGGCTTTCTTGGGCTGGCACATGCCAATCACTTTTAACGTCAGTCACACAGCGCAACAAACAACCAATGAGTGCAGGGAGTCAGGTATGGTGACGACTTCAGACTGGATCTTGAAAAGGGAACGTCCTAATCTCCGCGTTCTCATTAATTAGAAGAGTTGTTCAAAAGCATTATGTAAATTAGAGCCATTTTGTAATGGAAAGCTGCTCATTCACACTGTGATTGGTGATGCGCGGAGAAGGTTTGGTGCCTAAAATGTAGCAGTGCATGCCATGTATTCAGTCTTGCTGAATAAAAGTTTGACCGAAAAGGACTACATGACATGTAAACAACAGGTATCAACCACTCGCACCTTAACGCAAATGTGTTTTGCCAAACAACGTTCTTGGGCATGGATAATAGCAGAGCAACAATTATGGTCTCACGCACTAGCGCACTTGTAAGCTATACAAACACTCCGCAATATTAGTAAGCTATACAACCACTCCGCAATCTTAGTGGTTGGAAAGATAAATGAGAACTACATATTGCAACAACAAAAAAATTATAAAAAGAAAATGTAGAGTAGCTTACAACTTACCCATTCCAAAACGCGGATAAATCCCAGAGGTAATTTAAGGACTTGAAATGTACCGACAGACACAAGCTAACACAAAGACAAACAGAGACAAGCATAAAAATGGATTTTATTTTTCATCTTGGCAACATAAACAAGTAAAATATACAGTCTTGGAAAGGTTAATACAAATCGTCTAAGAACACAAATATAGGCTTCTAATGCTAGTAATCTCACGTAACCTACCTGGTTGGCAGTATCCATGTCAATATTACTTTTTCACAACTTGATAGGGTTTAGGTAAACAAGATCCAAACGCCTTCCGAATGGACTGATGTCGGCACTTCGCGTGCGTAACGGGTACACTGGTACAACGTACGGAAAAACCCGAGTTCATGTTGACTTGGTGAGAAATAAACAGCCTCATAGAAACACGCAGGGATTGGCTTCACGAAGAAGAACGACGATCAATGCAGTATTTTACTATTGGTTACAACTATTTATTATATAGACAAGTGAGTTCTTTGTGGCGATATAGTTTATTGCACCGGTGTAATCCTTTGTGCAAACCTGTACGACTAAATACCCGTGTCTACATGTCTTCAAGGTCTGTAAATAGTGTCCATTTTACTTACAGCCCACATTATTGCTCCAGGCGTCGGAGCTCACCGCGATGCGTTAAACTACAAATGGTAGCCTACATAAATATGTCAGAACTGGTAGTTCCCTCAGTTGTGAGCTACCTGGCTGTCAATTTGTCACTGACACCGTTGTTGGTTATACAATATGACACGACAGTACGACACAACATTTTCATCATGGAAAATGTTTTTCCAGCTGTTAATTGGCTAACCCAGCGGTTCTCATAGTTGTGATGCTACTGCAGGTTTTTTTTTAAGGATCCTAGGGGGCCCTCTACGATTTTTTACGTAATTGATTTCATACTCTTATTGGAAAATATGTTTGAGGATATTTTATGGATTTGGATTTATTACAACCAGTCAAAATGTTTAAATGACTAAGGATGTCCTTATTTCTCTCTTTGGACAACGGGTTTGGCTTACATATATATTAAGTTTAAACACACTTTTAGGTTGCTGTTTCCCCCCCTTCTGTTGATATAATGTGGTGGTACCGAGTTGTGTGATTGTCGTTCCTATAGCCAGTCCCACTGAAGGAGCCAAAGCGATTTGTCATCTAATTAGTCTACCCAGGCAGATATAGGCAGAGAGCGAGGGCTGGGTCTGTGATTCACACTCGGGGCAAAATTATGATGGTGAATGAGTGAGCGAGGCTTTCCCGTGTCTCCTCCACTGATGACAAGTCCTGTACATTCCAAGTGGAAACTGCTCTGACAGCGTGGCTAATTTTACAACATCCCAACGTCTCTTCCCCCATTTCTTCATACCCCCATACACACACACACACACTCTCACTCTCTCTCTCTCTCTCTCTCTCTCTCTCTCTCTCTCTCTCTCTCTCTCTCTCTGTCTCTTGCCTGAAGTGCTCTGTCCCTGCGATTAAATAACTGTTAGATCTGATTGGCTAATCGCCTCATCACAAGAAACCCAAAAGGAGTGAATTTAAAGAATTTACAATATTGTGCATATTTCATAAATTTTACTAAGGATCTGAAGAACTGTGAGGTCTGATTGATAGTATGAGGCCGTATGCATTCAGTTTTGTAGATATTGCAGTACATGGGAACATAAGCTTACAACCCCTATATGATATCTATTTATCATAAAAATAAGTGTGTACTTCTGCCTGTGTTTTTTGGTAGCTTATGTATGTTTGCGTGTTTGTGGGGGCACCTTCTTCTTAAATAGTCCCACTCACAGTGAATTGTTTTCACCTTCAATACTTGGACAAACATCGCTCCTTCAGCTTACCCTGGTTTCAACCTATTTCTTCCAGAACTGTCAATCAAGATAATGGCGCCATGTGCAAATATCCGTTTTACCCCCCTCGGGAAGATTCACTATTGTTCATTTGAAGGAGGCTGCATGTGTGTGTGTGCGTGTGTGTGTGTGTGTGTGTGTGTGGGTGTGGGTGTGTGAACCGAACCAAGGTCATCTCACACCATTCCTCACGCCCGTGGAGCAGTCGCCACTTTCGCCCCCTCAGAGAAGGCGGTGTAAGAAAGTGTCTGCAAATAGACTCAAAGCAGCCACAGGGGTCTCAGCTGTGGCCCATTGTCGTCTTCCAAACCCCTGGTTTTCTTGTGTTTCATTGGGAGGATTCAAAGGGGAAAACGGGGAGTATGTTTAATAAAGGAAAGTCATGAGGAGGGCTAACGTGAGTCCACCAGATCGAGCGACCCTGTCAGACAGCGATCGTGGGCTAGCCATAATAAACACCCTCCTATAGCTCCTCCTTTCCTGCTCCGAGTAGCTCGGTGTCTGGACTGCATGGTTCACGTGCCGAAAGGGCATCAGTTCCAGTCCCTAGAGGAGGAACCGTGAGACAAACTTGTCCAACGCCCCAGACAGGTGTCCAAACACATCTCACCACACACACACACCTGGGGGAACTGTAAATGTGCTGCAAACAGGCAAACACACCTGGGTACATTGGCTGAAGGCCACGGAGTGACTACGTGCGTGTGTGCGTGTGTGTGTGTGTGTGTGTGTGTGTGTGTGTGTGTTTGAACAAAGCGCCCCATAAACGGTTTGTCAATTAACAGCACCTAATACGTTACAGCAACAGCGAACACAGTAAGTTTAAATTAGAAGTGAACCTGAAAATGCAGGGTAACTCGAAACGCCACGAGTGTCTACTCATCATTAGCACTGGCAGCGAGTGCAGATTACCTGGAAATAATGAGTTTGTACGAGGCAAGGGAGATCATGATAATTCAGCCCTATTTTAATTCTTTGTGAAACAACAGTGAATGAAATTGAACTAGTTTATAGCGACATGGTAACATCCAGTAGAGTCAAGACAAACCTTCTCCCATTTCTCTGATCTCCTAGGGTTAACCAATCAATGTTGAGTTACTAAAAACATGCGTGCGCACACAAATACACACACATATTGACAGCTACATGCACAAACAAACACACACCCACCCAAACAAAAACACACACCTTACTGCAGAAACAGACCAACCGACCTGTGCCCTGCCACAGAATCTTGGCCTGGATCAAAAAAATGCATACCCTCTGTTTGCAGAAGTATACTTGGACGAGGAACACACATGCATTGGTCAAATACATAGGCTTAAGTTCTACGTGATATGAATTGTACTACCTTATTGCAGTTTAGGTGTGGACTGCTGTCACACAAGCCCTGCTTTCAAACTAAGGACCAATGGACGTTCTCAGGAGGAAGATCAACAAAAAAGACCAGACCAAATGCATTGCATCGCTCATTGAATCAGACAGGGAATAAAAGTCAATACCACACATTAAGCAGATGTGTTTTCTACAGTATCATGTACTCCCATCATTGATTTAGAGTTGCACTACAGTCAGTTGCAGTCTGGACTCTGAGGGACTGGCACACTGACAGAGGATTTAGAAAGTAGGCAGTTTTGAGCGGGTGGTTCTGAAATGGAGTAGAGAGAGGAAATGAGACAGAGAGAACAGCGGCTGAAAGAGAGAGAGAGTGTGTGAAAAAAGTGGGATAGAGAAAACTGCTGGAAAGTGAGAAAAAGATAGAGGGAGAGAACAGGAACGAGAGCGGCACAAAGGGAACCATAGGCATGCTCCTCTGTTTAAGCGCTAAATAAATAAAGTTATTATCATTACTTAACCCTCACCCCCATAACCGGATCACATCGCCAGGGGAAACTGTCGCCACAATCTGGCAGTCGTCGAGGTGCTTCTTCAACACACACATTGAGCTCTGCACGATGAGCTGTCATCGCCAACATCTCTTTCACAGTGAAAAAAAGTCTGAGATGATTTGTAGACAGGCATCGACAACATGATATTAAGCTCTAACGTCACATTAATAAAATGTAAGACATTTTACACATTTGACCTGAAACTCAATATTCAATACCCCCCCCCCCCCCCCCTTGTTATTTTCTGCTTTTTTCGAGTGTCTATCACACCACCATGTCTTTATGGCGAGGATACGCTAGGCCAGGTGCTAGTCACTGGGGTTCTAGCACTTCCCCATAGTTCAAAATCAACAGTGAAATGTTAAGTCTCCCCTCCTCCTCGTCCCCCTCCGACAGACAGACCTGACAGACAGGGAGAGTTTCTGCAGTGAAGTGACACGGCTCCCTGAACGCCTGTCACATTTCTTTCACAGTCGTCTGTTAATTAAACCTATCATCACGCGCCTGTAAAAACACAAAGGAAATCGAATATGGTTTGATATTGAAACAAAGGGCGAGCTTTCGGAAATGTGTCTGGGTGAAATGGCATTAGCTCTGGTTCCATTCTGCACCAATGAGACAGCGTACCTAATCAGGATTAACATGATAGGGAGAGGGAGTGAGACTGTAAGAGAGAGAGAGAGAGAGAGAGAGAGAGAGAAAGAGAGAGAGAGATGAAGGGGAGAGGATGAGTCGAGAAAAAGGGGTTGAGGGAGGCAGTGTCAGGACAAGCAATGGATTGTGTGTACATAGAATTTGGAACACATTAGAAACGCGCACACACACACACACACACACACACACACACTGAACCCGCTTGGTGTACAATAGGCTGAAAAGGGGAAAACATCTGTTGATGTCCATTGTATGCACCACTATCTTCTGTTCTTGGTGCATGGTCATTGTTCCTATTGTGCAATTTCCCGTCTCTCTCTCTCTCTCTCTCCCTCTGTTGTCAGAAGGTTAGGGGTGCCACACCAGTCATTCAGGTATACTCCGCTGTTTACTCCGAGTTGTCTCTCTCGCCCATAATTGGTCAGCGGACCGCTCCGGAGGGCACGGAGGGAAGTCGACTCCATGACAACAGGCTTAGCCCATGCGTTGCTAGGCAACTAATCTGCGGGCACGGAGCGGCGGGGCCTATGCGTTGTGACAATGATGGCCAATTATCTTCCGCTTATCTCTCTGCGGACGCTTTCACGGCGACACGCTGTTTCCTGCCCTTCCATTGCATCAAGTGCATCCTTTACCAAGCGACAATGTCGCCTTTTTCAAACTGGCAGCATACTGTTTTTTGTGTATAAGCTTTGTGGCGATAGAAAACATTGTGGATTTGACAGTTTGCTTTTAGCTTTACTCACGTTACGTAGGATATAGCATGCCTTGTGCTTTGGATGTGTAGGTTGGTCATAGTGCACATATTCACCAGTCCCCCAGTCAGACACTTAGAAGGAGGGTCTCCCTCAAAGCAGACTGACCAAACCAAGCCCATGAACATTGTGCATTCCCCAAGGCCCTACGTCCAAGAGGCTGCGCGGATGGAGGCCATGTGCTCTCACAACAGCTTGATCTAGCCCTGTTGTGTACAGTGCATCAGATAACAGATTATACAAAATGAATGTTAAGGATATGCAGTGTTCTGATACATCACTGTAGAGATTTACACTTGACAAATACGGAGATGGTTGACCTACCATGTTTTAACGGTCGTTTCTCTATTTGTTTTTGTTTTTTTACATGTAGGGCTACCAATCTCACTAAGAATGACCTAATTCTACAAATATACGGTCAGCTGAATTCAGGCACACTACTGTACTTCGACTGTAACAGATACCCCTCTCTGGCGCCCTCTCTCGTCTAATTGGCTTGGTGTGATAATATCATGAGACGCTAATTCCAATAATGTAGTTGCAATACAAACATAATGTATATTGAATATACTGTATATTGAAATAAAAAAAAAAACACATCCAAGGATACAGAGTGAGATATACGGATTATTAGATTCTCTGTTGAGCTTGATAAAGTACACAATCTCAGAAAAACTACAGTTTTTAAGTAATTTAAAAACTAATAACTTAATGTATACTGAGTAATAAATGTGTATAGGCTCTTTCTGATGAACTGGAAATTACAAGTTATGTGAATAATTAAATTTAATTAAATAAAGAATAAAGTAGAAAGAATGATAAAAAACAATTATCAGCGTTATCTTAATCATTTGCAGTGAGAAACCACAGATGCCACAGAGACCCATCTCTCTCTGGGGTAATAATCGTTTTTTACTGGATGCCTATCTGCCACAGCCAATTTCCCAGGAAATGGGCAAAATGAAAGCCAGGGCTGGGGCGATCGGGAGATGTAGCTTAATATGAAACCTGACATGAAACGCCAAAGTCCAGACGACCGGAGAGCTTGATCTATTTGGCTCCTAAAAAACCCAGTTGCAGGTGGTATTCCTCCCCTGTCTTGATCAGCTATCACTCCATATTGCCAAGTCATGCTATTACGCCCGCATCCCCTCACAGCTTCTCCAATTTGTGGAGGAGAGAGGCATACTTAATTTACTAAGAGAGTATGACAGATTCGAGCTGTGATGTATCCGCTGCAATTCAATCTCGCTTAATTTGAGATTAGTATAGATTGATTTTCTCCTGAGTGACATCTAAAATCTCAAATACTATTGGAATCAAGCAAATTGTCACCCAAACACAGACCCAATCAGATAAGCACTCTCTTTTCATCTTAAATAGACAAACCCACACAAGTACAAACATTTGCGTGAAATCAAACACTCAATTAGTATGTGTGATTCAGTTTTTTTTGTTTCTTCCATTCGGAAAAGAAGTTTGGGTTTAAGGGAGAATCATTTACGATTGACGAAGATGAAGCCACTAGAGGGTGCCCTATCATTATTTAGTAAACCAAAGCTAAAAATACACTGAAACCCTGAATCACTTGGTGTCCCGCTGTGAGAAATATGTGATATCATTAGGTGAGGGTTGTGTAATATTTGTGCATTCAGTTAACTTTTAAAGTAAATTTATGTTTAGCTTTGTGCACTTATAGTGTTACCTCCACTGTGCTATGGATTGTGTCAATGGTGGTGAAGTCTTTACTCCTTGTGTTTGTGTGTAAGCATGCGTACGTATGTCTGTATGATGTGTGATGTAAGTTGCGCACAGTGAAATAGCGTTTAGCTAGATACAAGCTGCAGGGCACAAGGCAAATCTAAAGGCCTTTGAGTCACTAAGTCTTACAAAAACGCTGATGGACCTCCCCCCGGTTTCACCCCTGGCAACACTCCCCCCCCCCCCCCCCCCCCCCTCCCTCTTTCCCTCTCTCACACACAAACACACGGAGATGCTTTCTTATTGAGTGACACAATGATGTATCACATGCATTAATCAATCTGTTATTTTACATGCGGTCTCAGACTGAATATATCAATTATTTCTAACAATATTGGTACCATATGTGTTATGTAATGATTTCAGAATGACTCAGTGAGTAATTGAGCGTTGTTGCGTTTGAGACAGAACAACACACCACATCGGTTGGAAATAACATTCAGAGAACCCAGACACTGTTCTTATGGTCAAGGCCAGTCACAACTAAACACAAGGACACTTTTCCACCCTTCAAGTCTATGCTTGTCACAAGTAATCGCTTAGTACAACTGAAGTCCCTTGCAACTAACAGAACGACCAGACCTCTCCCGTCTGTTTGGCTACAGGGAGCCAAGTCTGGTCCTAGGCACAAAGTAGCCTTTCAATGCAACAAATGCAAACCGCGGGTCTAATTTTGGACTGTGGACAAAAAAAAAAGCGTAATATGAAACTGGCAGTGCAGAGTGTCTTGTATCTCTTCTGGCTCCCATCGTAGAGCTCTAAAACAAAGCTCCTAATCTGGCATTGGCAGAGGGAATCCAGAATAAGACATGCCAGCAGGTGCCCTTAATGTATTAATTATGTGCCATCAATGTCCGCTCAGTCATGTTCTATTTCGGTTCAACCTTCAGAGAGTTTCTGTAAACACCAGGCCTGTGTTATTAGACGCAAGAGTATATTCTAGAGCATAATTCTGTGTTTTTTTTAAAGCATACGTCTGTGGTAGGCTACTCGAAAATGAAATCGTTAACACTATAAAAGGTGAAGTTGCAGTGTCAAATCAGGCTTGTCGTTGGCCTGAGAGCTCTGCTCTCTGATATGAGAGCTATGAGGGGATGTGGGGTAACCCAAAGGGCACATCTCTATTTATATCCAATCAAGAACGGCAGCGTAAAACCCCATTAACATCACGGACCCCGTGGTCGTCGTGGGAACCCTTTTGAAAACACGCTGCCGCGGTGCCAAAACTTTGTAAGAATTATTTCACTGGCTATTAATCTGATCATGCAGTTAGAATAGAAACCCAAGCCTGTTTGAGGAAATCACAGTGTAGGCAAATTATTTGGTTTGCTGTACTTAACCTTCAACACCATGGAGAAAATAAATGCATGTCGGCTAGTTAAATAAATAACTAAACAGTTGACTAAGAGCTAATTGTTTATTTTTGTTTGTCATACAAAACATCACTTTTGTAGAACTCAAACATGACGCAGATATTGACTTTTTTACTGCGTATTTTCAGAAAGCTAAATAAATTTTCAGTAAAGTTATTTACAAAAAAGAAAAATATATACCATTAGTAGCCATCTTACATTCATGTACAATATTACTTATATAGAAAAAAAGAGGTAGGGTCAACTCCATGTTCAATGTTATTATCACTAAAAATGACTTGCATCAAACCATGTGGGTCCAACAATCAACCCCCAAAGATAAAAAGCTTTGAAACCGCAGCAAGGTTTAATCTGGGTCTAAACCAACCATACCAGCCACTGCAGTCCAGTGTGATGCTTAAAAGTTAGATCAACAAATAGCAAATTAATACAATTTTAAAGACATATCGAAGCAGGATGGATATTAAAAAAGTAATATGAGGATCCCAATAGAGGACTGAGAACTGGCTCCTTGTTTATTTTAAGGCAGCCATTTTAACAGATTATAAACCAGTTGGGCCGCTGTTGTGCTTTATCGATGAGTGATGTATGTGATATGACAACGTATGAAAATTCATGATGTTTCTTCTGTAGTAGTGCCACCTGGCAATAGCATCCTTCTTTAAAACTTAACCTCCAGATTAAAAACAATGTCAGTCATTTTAATTATTAAATCCAGACTTCAGATTATCATAAAACTTTCTAAAAGAGATTCATTGCAAAACAGTAAGATTGAACCTGTCCAAAAACAAACAAAAAGGAAAGAATTAAAAAAAAATCACAAATATTTGGCACTCCTGACCAAGTCATTAGTACGAAATGACTGTTCCAAAGTCCTAACGTTCTAAGTCCCATCTGTACAGTGCATGGTCTTTAATTTGATATTCACCCAGTGAAAGTCAACCCGGAATCAAAACAAAAAGCAAGAGGGAACATGAAAGGAGGAGGAGGAGGAGAGGGGGATCATGATAGAATTGAACACTCGAACAGTACATTCTAAAACCCACTAGAGCACAACATTATTGCTGGGAGTTTATAAGAAGATTCATGCTACGCCCCAAGACTTAAACTTGTATTGGCGCGCGCACACCCACACACCCACACACCCACATGCTTATTCAGACAACATCTGCTGCTTCATCTGTCTATTGCACTCAACACCCCCACTCAGTTTTTGAGTAGGATTGGTGGTGAAGTACCCAACATAACCTACTATTTGATATGACAAACGAAGATGCAAATGTTTGTTATAGACGTATATAGAACCAACCACCAAAAACTAAATGGTCTTCACCGTAGGGCAGTAGGTCAGCTATTGGTCCAAAGCAGGTGCCGACTGATCTAAACCAGAGAATGTTTCGACCAGGAAATCACACTTTGTGTTTGCAAGATACTTCCCCCCAGTAAAAGAAACATGTCTCTGATTATTATAAAAAAATAATGAGATATATATATATTTGTAAAGTGGGACACTATCTCTAACCTCTAGTCCACAACCTTATCGTGACCCCCCTGTTGAAATATCACGGTGTGATGTGCCTGCACTTTCCAGGCATGTCAGTGCATTCGTGAAGAAGATACACGGTAGTGGCTAGGGGAGGGGGTTGGAGGGTGAGCGGGAAGTGTTTCGTGGATGTTAGTGCACCCCGTTCATGATGTGCTTCTGGTGGAGCTCCAGGCCTTTGGGCTGGTCCTGGTTGTGGCAGGCCAGGATCACGTCCTCCTCCCTCAGCCGCGCGTTCTTGCGCACCTCCGCCAGGGAGTACTCCTGCAGGAGGGAGCCATTCTCGAACACGGTCACCAGCATGTCCTGAGGCCCCAAAAACAAAGGCAGCAATGAGATACCAGAAGGAACACGTTTTATTCCCTTAAAAAGGCCCATAATGTAGACAATCATCATTTTTTGTGTGATTCCTTAGTATCTATGAAGCACATTAAAAAGTATTTGAACACTGGATTAAAACATTTTTAATTCTTTATTCTAGGGTGCCTCTTTCTTCCCTTCAAATTCACATTCTGTTTTCAGTGGTGAACGTGAGTACGCCCATTGCTCATTAACAATCATTAGCTGAGTTATGTTATTGGCTAGAGATAGTAACATTCCGCTGTTGTCACGGCTGCTGCCAGAGTATTTCCACCTTACTGATACTAGCCGGTGTCTGTGATTGGTCAATTAGATTGACTAGCATTTTCTACGTCACAAATGGCTGTGATTCAGATCAGCTTGTAAAATAGGATAGATGTGTTGTCAGAGGTGAACTAGAAAAAAATGCACAAGGCAGAGATGTAACTTTTTCATGTTGTTTGTACAATCCCTCTGAATGATAAAACAATGCTAGACAAAGAAATGTTCCAAATCTTACATTATGGTCCCTTCAAAGATGACTTGCATACTCAAATGGTCTAATAATTGTTTTCTTTTTCTGAATATAGTTCTGTACCATAAGGCTAAATATGACAGACACACAAAAATGATTCTATGAATGAAGAGGTCTATTGGTGAGACACTAGAAGGTCTACATTTCGTTCCTAAGGAGTAAAAATAGTGGTAATCAAACATAGCACTATACCTTGTTTCATCTGACTCAAGAACTGTACCATGAGACAAAGTCTAACACAAAAAAGGAGGCATTTAATGAAAATATACAGTGCTACGTTAGATGTTTGTAGTGTAAAACTGGCGGTCCAGGAAACCTTTAAGTGTGAATTCCACAGTTGCGCCATACAGGGCTAGCACGTGCCTGTGCTGATGTGTGTCCATTCAGTGTCACAAAAGACTGAAAGAAACAGGAAGTGAGAGGCCATGTTCACTCTAAGCTCATTGGTAAACAGGTTGTTGGGACAAGCCAATGACGCAATCCACTCTGTGGGTTTGGCAAACGCAGTATACCCTTCCCCAGGCTAAACCCTGTCTAAAAACCAGGCCCAGTAGCTCTTTCTATGTTACTATTAAATGCCCTCCATGCCTTTTCCAGTCTGGCCAGAGAAGCCATTGGAAGCCAAGACAGGTTTTAGTAGGGGCCTCACCTCCTCAGGCTTTCCCGCCCCGCACTCCACAGTCTCTAAGCAGCCGTCCGAGTTCCTCCTCAGCGAAAGGCGGCCCCTCTTTGACCCTTTGGAGAGGTCGGTCACCGGCTGCTTGTACACGTCCATCTAGACGACGCACAAACCGGCCGTGAAAGTGTTAATATTAACAAGTGCGCTCACAGGAAGCTCATTCCACATGACCTATGACCCAAATGATCCCAGTAGGTTAATAATCAAATACTGCAATTCATTGTATGTTTCTAAAAAAAACTAAATCTTAAAAATGGTCGCTTTTGTTCGCTTTCACTCTTTTCTTATCTCCTATGAATAAAAACGATATAATAACACGAAACACAATAACTTCGGTCTTGTCTGGCTTCAAATGTCTTTGTAGCGTTAGCTAGCATGCCGTTAGCCCCTAGCAGGCTGGGAGCAGCGCGCGCCGCCGAACATACCCCCTTGCCCTGGCTCTCCACATAGCTGCACTTGAAGGCACAGTTGAGGGTGTCCCTGTTGATCTTCTGCAGCAGGGCGCTGCCGCAGCCAAAGAGCACGTTCTCCGCGCCCCAGCCCTCCTCCGTCAGCTTGTGCAGAATCTGCTCGGGTCGCAAAAACAAAAGAGAATAGAGACTGAGACGTGGGTCGACCCCCAAAATAAAACCCTCTCGGCACCAACGCAGGGGAGAGGAGAGCCACTGGGGAACTGGAGCTCAGTTAGGGCCGGCGAGATTATACATAGGGGACAGCCTCGCCGGTGAAGCCCCTGGGCTGTGTGTGTGTGTGTGTGTGTGTGTGTGTGTGTTGCGCACCTCATCCATGGAGTTGAGGTCGATGCCGTCGCCCTGGATGATGCGCAGGTAGGAGGGTAGCACCTTGTAGCCCATAGAGTTCTGGGAGCAGCCGAAGCACTCCTCCAGGATCTTGATCACCTGAGGTGGGGGAGCAAGGACAAAAGGTGAGACGGGCTGGTTTTGGGCTGTACCACGTGAAAATATCAAGGGGATGGACAGTCTTAGCAGCCATGCTGGAGGGCCACAATGGAGTGTTTTCCAAAATACTAAATACTTTGTTCTATCATTATTATAATATTAGAACATATTTAACTCAATTAAAAACCCTTAAAACACGAATGTCCCATATTGTCACACACACGCACGCACGCACACACGCACGCACACACACCTCGATGAGCGTCTCGGCGGGGTCCCCGGAGTCGGGCCGGATGACCAGACAGGAGTCCTCGGTGCGCTCCATCACGCGCTCCTTCAGCTTGCCCCCCCAGATGTCCTTACAGGCCTTGTAGATGTCGTAGCTGTCGCTGACCACCGACACGGGCCCCGTGGAGAACTGCTCCAGCAGCCTCTCGAAGGCCTCCTTCTCCCTGCTCCGGCCCCAGGAGATGATGGTGCTGGAGGGGGAGAAAGATGCAGGGGAAGAGCAGAGTAAGTAAAAGGGGAGGATCGCAGGAAAGGGGGCGATGCGAGGAGAATATTTTGGGGAGGCAAGTCCCAAAATCATGACATGACGGATGGGATCCAATTACTCATATCCTGACAGTCTACTTTACTTGTCTTACTTGCGCTGTACCGTAGACGTGTGTGTGTGTGTGTTTTTGTGTGTGAGAGAAAGAGAGACACAGAAATAGTGAGAGTGTGTGTGTATGTGTGTGTGGGAGAGAGAGAGAGAGAGAGAGAGAGAAAAAAAAAAAGAAATACAGAGATGTGTGCGTGCATGAGAGTGTGAGAGTCTCTCTTGCCTGTGCTCCGCGGCCGGTATGGAGAAGCCTGCCATCGGGCAGCTGTAGTAGCGCTGTGCCATCAGCAGACCGGCCACAGTGTCTGTGCTGCAGAAGTTCACCAGGTGCGCCGCGCCGCCCAGCGCCGCAGACTGAAACCGCCAAGGAGAAGTACAAGTTTAAAACAAAAAATAAAACCCCAGTCAGACTCCGGGAAAAACACGAAGTGTGTTGTCAGTGCCACTTGTAAGAAGACACCTAATCTCTGCTACTGTAACTCCACTAGCCCCCACCCCCCCTCCTCCTCCCTAAACGACACTGCAGGAAACAGGGGGAATGAAAGATGGTGATTGATCCGTTTCTGCTCTCTATGATCACTCTGCTGCGTGTGGACGAGGGCCCTTGGAGACGGGCGGGCTCGGTGTGTGTGTGTGTGAGTCGTCTGAATACTAATGCTCCTCTCTCCACAAGCGGCGGAATGGGAGAAGTGGAGCGAGCCCTCCGGCTCGATCGATAGCCTGCTCTTTCCCTCGTATGGGCCTCCCCTCGTATGGGCCTCCCCTCACGGGGCCAGACTCCATGCAGAGGGATGGTGCACGGAGCACTTTCAAACATTCACCCTCCAGTGCCAACATCTCTTTACCATGTAATTTAATGTAAGATCCATCCATCCATCCATCCATCCATCCATCCATCAATGTGTTTCTCAAAGCTGGTCTGGCACATCCCAAAAGACGAAAGAATATAGAGGGCTGACATTTACAGTCTCAAATATTGATAGCTTCCTCTGGTTCAGGCAATGAAACCCAACCATTTATGTTGGTTTGGAATTCGTCCCCAACCCGTCAATCAGGTTTCGAGGAGAGTTCTTGTGACCTGCCAGATTGCTAATAAAACGCCCTCCTGCCGGAAAAAGACAGAAAAAAGAAGAATTGCGAGGGGGCGGTCACTGAGCTCTTCACAGTCGAGCTCAGCTCCACTGAACTCAGAAAGGGCACGACAGCCATTCCACTCCGACCGTGAACGAGACATTTAGGGCCTACGTTTGGCGCACAGCAATTTGTTAAAAACTGTAGTCTCGCAGACCGTATTACACAATCCAAGTCTGACAGACGGATAAGGTGCCAAGACACACACCCCCCACACCCACGCAGTTGACGGACACACTCGCAGCCTCGCAGTCAAGGCCAGCGGTGGGGGTGCTTCAGGGACAGAGAGCCACAGAGAGAAGAGGAGTCCCTCTGTGTTAGCCTACAGCTCAGCATGTTCAAGCAACAGAAAACAGCAGCACTGACCTTTCAGTGGTCAAGGCAGCGTCTAATAGGATCTCCCCGAGTTCGCTTACACTTCGATTCGAACTCCGGTGACCCGACAGGATTCTTAGGTAAAACATTTCATACCGAGACATTTAGAATATTTTGCCTCCAACTGATGCGCGCGCACACACACCTGAAAGACTAACAATCTACCATCCGCTGAATGAACAGTGTAGAAATTCAGATGAGCAAGCACGAGCAGCTGGAAAGGAGGAGAAGAAACATGGCCGCTCTGACAACTGGGAATTTAGAATACAATATTCCGCTCATAAAACATTTGGCGGGCAGTGGTTACGCTAACGTTTGCTATTCAATCCTGTCTACTGTAGAAGTGGTCAGGCGCAATCTTTCTTTTATTATTATTAAGCGGAGCTCCTTTAATTGAGAAAATATATTAAAACGGGCCATGGTTCCTCTTCACAGTGAGTAGATCAATAATAGGACACTGGGATACAATACATGCTTTAATAGTTCAGCTTCTGACTCAAACCATACGTACTTAATATTTCAAACCACAGAAATAACTGTCAAAACTCTTGACTGAAGCTTCGAATTTTTTTTGAAGCGCTGTCGTATTGTGATAAAAGCACAGCCTTTTACGGCCTTTGACTGGACATATAAATAAGTATACACCTGCTTAATCTTTTCAAAACAACTGTTCTTTCAAATAAACATTTGCCACTCTCACCATAACAAGTCCAACAACGTTTAAAATAAGGGAGATTTTGCCATAATGTCAAATGCTGGCATTTCCGTTAAATGACCTCATCGTGCCTACTTTCTTTCAGAGCAGAGAGCTCCTTAAGGCCGAGTAGCTTTGGCGATGTTCAGGACCCTACACCTGTGGCTGGTCAGCCTTACCTCCTGGGAGGACACCCCCCGGTAGCCAAAGTCGTGCAGCTTGAAGTCCAGCCCCTCCAGGCTGCCGGTGGTGGCCTTCAGGTGCTTGGCCAGGATCTTCTTAAACTCCCTGGAGATGGTGGCCACCGTGATGGGATACCACAGTTGGACCAACATGGTCTAAACCCAGGGGAGGGCGGCGAGGGAGGAAACAAAACAATGGGAGAGGGAAAGAGAGAATGAAACTATAAATACAAAGGGTCAAAGGAGAGACTGAAGTAAATCAGCAGCTAGATGTGCGCACACACACACACACACACACACACACACACACACACACACACACACACACACACACACACACACACACACACACACACACACACACACACACCTCTAAAACTAGCCTGATCTGTACATTTCAGCAATGTTTTCAGATTGAATCGATGTTGGGAGGTAAGCTGAGGGACACAGGGTGAGTTTGCTGAAAAGGGACAGGCCAGTGCTGCAAAATGGCTGCTGTAACAACTAAGGCCTTGCTACAACAGAGAACCGCTGACCACAGACACCAACCAGCCAACGACTGGAACAGTGCATGAGGGTGGAACCTTCTTCGCTGACCTGATTAGAGCTAATTATGATAGTCTCTGTCTGTGTGTGTGTATGTGTGTGCGTGTGTGTGTGTGTCCAGTCTCTGACACTGGTTTTCACAGGGAACGCATGGGCCATTTCCGGCCGTACCACAGGGACAGTGAAACTGTTCTGCTAGGTGGCAGTCTGTTTGCTCTAAAATGTTGACCTGTTAATATGTGTCATCATGGGTAGAAAGTAATCCAACACAGTGAAAGTCTAAGTTATAATTTTATTACATTCTCTTTGAGAGAAGAAAATAACAATAATAATAATAATAATAATAATAATAATTTATTGGATTACGTTTTTGGCGCTTTTCTCTGGACTCAAAGCGCTTTACAAATTGGTTGCCAATTAGGTACATGTATTGAATGGACGGACGGACGGACGGACGGACGGACGGACAGACAGACAGACAGACAGACAGACAGACGGACAGACGAACAGACGAACAGACGTACAGACAGACAGAAGGAGATGGATAGTCCGCAGCGCACGCATGTATGTATTAACGACTAGCCTTTCAGGCAGAGCCAGCCTGATTTCATAAGAACAATCAATAAGGAATTCACTTCTTGAGCTTGGATTTTTCAGATCATTATCAATAATGATAGCTAGTGGTGTATTGACTAATGACTATAACGTGTCAAGAAAAGTGTTTTGTTGATAGAACTGCCTAGCCTGGCTTTAATGGGAGACAATATGAGGTATAATATTACCTCAATGTAGTTTGTGAGCCAGAAGAAATCTGGGTCTGTGTTCTCCACTGTAAAGAGAACATTTCCTCTGGGGATAACCTTTCCCTCGGGAACAGCTTTGATCCGGATAGGGAGACGGCCATCGTACTTCTAAATGAAACAGCAAAACAGTTTCATTCATTCAAAAAATATTTAAAAAGTATGAGAGATTATGCAACATAATTGAAAAAAAGGCAAAGCTCACTCCAAGTTACATTTCTTGTTAATTATTAAATTAACTACATGTCATTTCAATCTCGATTGTGCGTCAATAGATGTTGAGATCGAACATGATGAATCAAATTGTCACAATAATAGACCAAACATCCCAACAATGTACTTTTGCAACAACATCTAAAAAATAAAGTATAATTACAATAGCAATTACATGTAGGCCTATGTTTGTTTTGTCATAAACGATCCAAAATACAAAAATATTCCCTCTGAAAAGTGAAGGAATGAAAAATCTTTGCGCCATCCGTGTGTATTCCACATCACCTTTTTCATCCGTGGACATTGCCACATGACTCATTTAGCAACTTCTTAAAAAGAGTTGACGTTGGGGTGACTTAGCACACACCTCCACTTAACACAAAGCAAAACGCCATCCCCCCTCTCTCTACTTCTCCTTTTTCTTATCACGTACCTCCAGCACTTTCCTCCAGCCCTCCTCGTCGAAAACGTCCTGTCTGAAGTGCATCTGGTAGAAGAGCTTGGCTTCCTGAATCTTCTCCTCAGTTATCACCCGGCCTAAGAGGAGACGTAGAAAAAACCAAAGTTATTCAAATGTTGCTTCATCAACACGCTAATGGGGTGCAGTGCAATGCCATCATTGGGAACTCTGATTTCGTCGCCAATTAAGTCGCAGTTTAACTGTGTAATACTTGCCCGCTTATTATAATAAGGAATTCCTTGCGTTTTATTCAGCGTGTCAACTTTTGTGGCTTTACACTTCAAACCTAGTCTGTGTGAAATCTTGGTTGAACACAAAGTATAGAAACCCTCCCGTGACCCTGGGTCAAAGGAGGTCACTGGCTACGGATTCCAAGCTACACGCCAGTCTCTGAAAGTTTCCACTGACTGTAAAGTCACACGCATATTCCAACGTGTGTGTGTGTTTGTTTAGTCAGGACAAATGTTAGAAGATATTTCTATGCCACATACTGTATTAGGATATGCATTACATTTTATATAACTGTCTTTATGTCTCTTCACTACCAGGTATGGTATGTAACTAATCAAATCAAATTAAAATCAAATCATGTTTATTTATAGAGCACGTTTAAAACAGGCAGAGCTGACCAAAGTGCTGTCCAACACATTCAGATACAGTATATCAAACATAACAACAACATTAAAAAACAGTTGTGACACATATACGTACTATATAGGGCCCACAAGCTAAGTGCATAGAAAACCACTAAGAAGCAAAGGTAATGAGAAGAAATACGTTTTGAGCTGACACTTGAAGGAGTCAACAGAAGGGGCGAAACTGATAAGAGAAGGAAGGCTGTTGCATAATTTAGGGGCTGTGACAGCAAATGCGCGGTCACCTCTGAGCTTTAGTTTGGAGTGTAGGATGGCCAGTAGTCCTAATTCAGACTAATCTCAGTAGATCTGTGATTTAGGAGGGGGCAAGTTGGTTCAATGCTTTGTAGACAAATAGCAAGTAGCAAATAATAAGCAAATAATCAAGTATGTAAATCCCTTTAAATTGGTAAATGGGAAAAACATCATATGCACAGCCTATTGTTCCTGTTGTACAGTGTCGTTGAGTTACTAGAAAGGCGCTTAGAAATCCCATGTATTATTATTACTATTATTATTATTGTTATTATTTATCAGCCTCACCTGTCAGATACTTCTTGAGGAGGTACTGGAGGCCAAAGAACACCACCTCATTGTGCTGGGCGCCCTTCTTCCTCCGGCACTCAAAGTATGAGTAGACCTTGTTCAGGTTGGGAGGGTACTGCTTGTAATGTGTGATCTGGAAGGAGATGGCAAGACACAGTCAGTGTGACGTCCACAATGTTCAGGTGTCACGGCTACAGAAAAACGCAGTCGACAGGTACAGACAAGAGAGACAAGAGCACTGCTGGAAGGAGACATCCCGTTTGCAGTCACAGTGCTGACCACGAGGCCGAGCTTGTCATTTTTGGTTGCGTCATTCGCAACGACCCAAGCCATCGCTGCAGCCTTACGATTTGACTTTGTTTGTTGGCTTTACGACCCGGGTCACGCCGTACAAGGAGGAGAACGTCCTTCCAAAACGTCTGCAGATTGCATGCATGTCGGCTTAGCGAGCAGCGTGACGATGGAGCCGTGTGTACAGTAAGCGCGCTGCCAAACATGAGCCTCAGATGGTGGAGTCTGGATGGAATCCGACGCTCTCGATTGCGTGCCCGCTGGCACACATTAAATCATCAGAACAGCTTGGTTTGGAACTATCCGCCCGTTTTACTTGTGCAACAGTCTGACTGGAAACTGGACACACTCTAACTCTCTCACTCACATTTGGTTTGTTCTAGCCACTTCTTATCTTGCAAGTAATAAGGCTGACAATCCTTTCCATAACAATTCGTATATGTTTTGCATACATTTCGATCCTTGCCGAGCTCCTTTTACCTGCAAAGCGCCAGGACATTGTCCACACACGCACATTTCAAATCACATGAGAGCGATTCTGAGAGTGACAGTGGACCAGGGACCCTTTCATGTCCGTCTGACTGGGGAACCATGGCAACCAAACCTAAAATGTCGGCCAGTTATATCAACTAGACCTAGCCTCGCCTATTTCTAAAGAAGCACAGCTGCAAACCTAAAATACAAAAGTTTTTGTTATTTTAAAAGGAAAGCCAACAGGGTAAACAACATGAAACAGGTCCCCCTTTCTGAAGTATCCCCACTGTCTCACTGCTGGGATAAAGGTTAGCAAGTGCACCGCAGAGCTGCATGGCAGCAGATCAGAGTGTTCTTCAAGTGGGCTATTCCAGGCTCTGACACAATGTAGAAAGCCCGTCTGACCTTCCACAAAGTGAAAGTCAACTTGGTTGTGTAATGGCCCGTAAAACAGTGGGGGTCCATGTCAGAAAGAACACTGGACTCAATGTCAAACCACCACTCTGGTCATAGGGGACAACGTTGCGTGACAAGTGTTGCTTTTCCACAGCAACTGAGGGCCCTTTGCAAACCATGGCAGTTGACGTCCACAAAGTAACGTCCCATTTAGCTAATAGTATTCACCCGGTAGGTCTCATGAGGCAGAGACAAATCGGAGGGAGCAGGCTAGACTAGTTACTGGAGTTACAGGAGCCGCTTATGACCATTCATTGAAGACCTGAAGTGCTTTCCAACTCAATGACCTCTGCTGTCCTTAAATCTCTATGTGGTCCTTGTGTTTTTCCACCAGTGCTCTGTTATGAGAGTTAACACTAGAAAATACTTCCACTCTGCCATTTTGGCCAAGCCTCTCTTATAAACAATAAATGTTTTATGTCAATGAGACTAACCTTGTAAAAAAAAAAAAAAAAGAAGGGGGGGGGCACAGTAAACACAAACTTTTACTTCTGTATCACCGTGTCAAACTGATATCAGTCCGTCTCTGTAAGGCAAGCTAATTAAAAAACTTGTACTGTAGAAGAGCAATATTCTCCATAACTAGTGTGTGTTTTCTGACCACTCCTTAACAGGTTTGTAATGACTGTTCTTTCATTGTCGATGAAATGAAAGTGAAAGGAGACATTCCCGTGGAAGAGGAAAGGGGTTGGTCTCAAACCTGACATCAATAAAATAACCACGAAACCTGATGAGCATTATTGAGAAACGAGACATCCTGGAAATCACATGTATCTTTTTTTTAGCAAATGGCAAAGGAGCAAACATCCAACCTACATTATCAGCTGACCATGAAACTCCAGTTATGCAAGCAGGATAATGTGTACCCTGATCCTGAGAATTACACAAACACCACACACGACGTTTTAACACAGCTACTAGTTACCAACATGTACCTGGCAGACTTTTGATACAAAGGTCCAAAGTTCCCAACAAGCAAAAAAAAAAAAAAAAAACTATCAAACTAGCATCAGCTGTATTAAGGAATATAGTTTATTATCTTTCATTTACAGATAACTTAATGCTCTGTTGCATCATATGACCGTTGTTTTTAATGAGTTGTTCCTGGTAACAACCACTGTTCACAGTTCAGTCAACTAATAATTAGAGCTGGTATCTTGCGGTGGGCAGGCTGTTCAATAAACTCAACTAAAAGTGAAAATCAATAATGACACGGGGGGGCCCATAAATAGATTTGTAAGGGTTGTTAACTTCACATAATGTAGGCTATGCACAGTCATTGTAGTACCTTTGACATTTAGCCGACAGAAAAAAAAACTCGATTGGTACTGATCATTCAAATATTACATATCTAGTACACCTGATTTGGTAGCATATAGGCCTCATATGTAAGGCAATATAAGGTGATTGACAAAACAACCCAGATTAAGAATAGCGTACTTGGACCTGATCAAACGTTGACATTTTCCACTGAAATGCAATGACCTGGGTGTATAAGGGATGGCATGGTTGTCTAGTCTTTCACGCGTAGCGGCTAGCAACATCGTCTTATTTTGATTCGTCAAGACAGCCTTTCAATCGAGCTAGATGTGAAGCTCCGCCCCTCTTCACTGACAAACTCGCAACAAAATGTCAATATCCACCAAAATATTAGCCATGCGGATACGACATCTAGCTAACGTTATGACACTTAATATTTGTAATACGTTAGCATTTAGTCTAGATCATCGAGAAATCAACATTGTTTGGGTAGAATAACATTTACAATTGGAAATGGTAGGCTATAAAAAGTAGGCTATACAGTCAACACGGTCACAGTCCTACATCTCCGTGCAGTTTGAATGAGAGGAAGGTCACGCAGTATAGACACTCACCTTGTAAGAATCTGTCGCCAGCAAAAAATTAAAGTCCTGCGCTGCCATTGTTATGAATGAACTGGACACAACTACGCGTCTCGGTTTTATATGCTAGCGCTTTAAATAGAAAGCAAATGTAATACAGGGGCGGGGATACAACAGCTTTGTAGACACCGCCTTCGAAGGAACTCCGATGGAATTCCAGTCTTCGTGAATTACATGGATATATCCTTTGCAATATAGTCCACGGTCACACCACCAACAAACACAGTGCCACAGTCCACAATTTTAGTTTTTTTCGTTGGGGGTTGTAAATGGGCGTGTTTAAGCGACGTGAGGGAACGGGCACGTAAGCAATGGTACCGCCTATCACTGACGCTTTAGGAGAGGCGCGGCTAGACAGTGGAGTTTCTTTTTCAATTGCTTGGATTCTATAAGTTTCACTTTCTTTTTAACGTGACTTGGCATAAAATAAAAAATAACACGAGCACAAACGGGCAGAGGCCTCCGTGAAGGGAGGGAGCAAGATCGGGAACAAATTGTCTAAGCAGTTCCAGATACGCAGCAACCAATAGTTTAGTTCAATGTATTATATGGTGTTTCGGCCCTTGCACTTAACTTCACGTCTCATGTAACTTTTATAGTGAATAGTCTACTCTTTGAAAATGTGCACATGCATGGACACGGATATTGCAAGTTTCCTAGTTTAGTAAGGTCACAAATTAATACATGTTAAGCGGAAGGAATTAATACCCATACTGAATAACACAGTGTTGTCTGTGACTGTGCAATGTTGTAACCTGTACCATTACAATGTCTGAAATTCTGTTTCAGACTGGGCTCCCATGCACTATTTGAATGTTGAATGGATTATGACTATATCTACTCGAAAAATGTTCAATGTGAGTTTGGACTGTTGGCTTGATTTCAATTGTGATTTTCCCTCCCAATCAATATTGTAACCCATCGTACACTGTGATTGCAGATGATAAGTAGGCCTATAGGATAGGATATTCCGCTATACCGTTCGCGTCAGGGTTTCCTCTCAAGGGCCACCAAATGAAAGGCGCTTTTTGATCCTTGCTTGATCCAGGCCCTATTTATCCAGGGTGGCGTTATGTTGTCCATTCCATGTTTTCGTTTTTTCTTTATTAGTTTTAGCCATGCGCTCGGCTCATGTGCTCAAAAGAAGCAGGTGATACATCAGGTATTCAGTAGCCTATCTTGAACTGACCCAACATGTATTATTTATTTAAGGAGATAGGACCAAATTGAGATTTGCTCTCTCTCTCGCTCTGGTTGACTAGTCTATTCATCTATATCAATATAAGCCTACTAATTAGCCTAAGGGATCACATTCCTATAGGCTCATCAGACTAAAAGGATGTTCATTGTAATTAGCCTATACTTCCCGTTTAAATTGGACCTGTTACTTTAAACCTTTGTAATTATAATATTCAATCGAAGACATATGAAATGTCAAAGCAACATACACAGCAAAATCGCTAGTGTTCATTTAACACCCACAGTGTTAATTTTAACACTGGGAAAGTGTCTATATGTGTCCACAGTGCAGTGTGTTAAGGTAACACTATTTAAAGTGTTAAAAAATCCACACCAAATGTTAGTTGAATCAACACTCCACGTTGTTAAAAATTAACACTACACAACACTTTCTGGTGTTGTCTTCACATTACACTGGTGTTGGGTGTTAAAAATTTAACACTGCTCTTCTAACACCAACACTAGTATAGTGTGAATATAACAAAACTCAGGGTTAAAATACTACTAGTAAGATTATTTATTTACACTATTCCGTGTAACATTTCCCCTACCCCACAAACTTAAATGAGACAAATTGCAGAAAATAATCTTTGTATTTAATTAAAAAAAAATACAATTCAAAATTCACTTTCCAGACTCTAATTAAATGCAATGCTTAGACAAAACTGCAATTGGGTACAATATAAGTTTTCTCATCATTTCCAAGTGAAAACTGCCTGTCATGTGGTTTATAATATAGAATTAGATCAGTCACACAAATGACACTGAATTCAACGTCCTCCTCTTCAATGCTGAATGCATTCAGGTGACTATCAAAATACATTGTATTAACTTTAGTGGTCAAAAGCAATGCTTCATCATCCCTGATAATGACATTGACAATCTTTTTGAAGACAGGCATTTCATTTTCAATACTGGTGCAAACAAACATTCCAATGTGGTACTCTGTGCCGTAGTTTTTTACCCAGGAAGTAGTGGAGACACTAGACTCATTCACAGTTAAACAAGACCTCAATGATTCAATGCCCTCTAAATTGCTAGTTAAGACTGGTTTAACAGGACCAAACTGAAATCTTTTAAAATAAAAATTTTCCCAATGAAAAGCCAATTGATTTTGATGTTTTTTTTCCAGGGTTTTGGTTAAGTTTTTAAAATTCTTCACAGACTTCTTGAAGAAGTTGTTTTTTTGAATCCAGAGTACGTGTAAAAAACAGATGAACAACCATGTTCACCACATTTCAACCGCAACGTACGTCCGGGGTACAAAGCATGAGTGAACTTCAAATGTTGAAACAAAACAGAACAACGTGGATGCTGTACCTTGCAAATATAGCACGTAAACATTCTCAAACCTCACTGTTATTAAGCCTCACTCGAATTGCCTTGACGCGGGGACTCTCCTTTGCAGTGTCCACGTCAATTCCATACACTGTTGTTTGAATGAATGTGTAAAAGTTGACCAAGGCCTCATCATAGGAGAGAGCAAACACAAAGTGCGCCTTAAACAGTTCGTCGAAAGCAGCCACGGCGGTCTGCGTCATGCAGGGAATGGCTTTCTGGTCCAGGATAATGTAAAACTTCTGGATACTCCTCTTCTTTTCTCCAACACAGAGGAGAAAGGGCTGTGCTAATCCAACTCTGGCAAGGAATGTTGTCATGCTTGTCCCCACCTAAGAGTTGGGGAGGGGAAATTAGGAAGTTGTGCGTTAGTTCATACCCATGTGACAGATACATGTTCCATCTTCCTTTAGCTGGACAAGCATAAAGCCTCTAAACAATATGACAAGGCATTATGAAAACCCATGTTTCTATGGGCAAAGGAACATTCACTCATTGTCTATAACATACCTTCATGAACTTGATCACCAGGTCAGCAGCTTCAGTGGCACTGATTTTCCCAGTCTTCTTCCCTTTTGCAGTTGGTGGCAAGAGATGAACAAGCAGGAGAATAGCTGCCAAGTCACTGTCCCATCCTAGTGGATTTGAAAGGCAACGCCCACATCCCATGAGTACACACAGTAATAGCTCATAAGCACACATGAAGAACACAGGTTAACACAAACATTCGTGTACACTCACCATAATCATTGGAATCCTCCTGAGCAGACAAAAGGTCATCCACATGAGTACCAGGACGAAGGCCTTTGCAGTCATTGATTATTCTAGGTTTGTAGAATGTTGGCCATTTTGCTATGAACTTGGCCGAGACGTCCTGTCCAAAGAGCATTGTGAAGTCTTGCTCAATCTAGCGCATAGAAAAACCATGTCAAAACATAATGCACAACACATAATTAGTACATCAGGCTACGCTTAATTTTTCTTACCAAGCCCGGTGTATCCAAGAATCGAGGGAAGTGATCTAGGATAAGCAAAGACTTGTCTGGATCGTGTAGCATATTCTGTCGATGCTTGAACGTTGCCGTCATTTTCACCTTGACAACTGGTTGGTCCATTGAATGCTTCATCATGGACATTGCTTCTCTGCATTCATCACCAGACAGCTGCTCAGATGTTGATGTCTCCCGCCGGGTCTTAGGGCCATCTTGATAAGCAGACTTGGAACTCCTTCTGGAGTCACTTCCAGTGTTGCGCTGAACCGTTTTTAATCTGTATGCCAGGTAACCCTGGCCACGGAGAGGATCATAGTACTGTTCCTTTGAGACCACAAACGAGAAAAGGTAGTGTTATATTAAAACTCAAAAGAATGTGACGACCCTGCAAAGGACAGCAGAATTCCTCTCTAGTTCATTGTGAAGATATTGGTCCTTATGAGGGACTCTGAACAAGGATTCTCTCTTTAAAACCAAATTAGGCTAAACTAGGTGTTCTTGCGGATACTCACATAACCAGATGGTGAAACTGCATCCTTCAAATTGGGGAAAAGGGTTACTATACCAAGGGCATAGGTGGCACGGACATTGACTGTTGGGACCCTCCTATACAATATCAAGCAAAGATTAAGATAAGGTCAGTTTGAAATTAAGTTAAAACAAGTTTAACATGACCAGTGTATGCAAGTTTTATAATTTCTAGAGTGGATAGAAATTTAAAAAAACATTTCAATTTGTTTAGTTGGCTCTTCATTTGGCAATTACCCATGAGATTCAACCATATCTGCCACCAAGATATTGACGAGTTTCCTTCTGGTTTGATCAGTAAGGGATTTGGTTCTGTTGTACTCTTTGAATATTTCTTCGCCCCCGGGTTTTTGATGCAGAGCTACATAGACCATCTGCAATAGAAATGTAACATGTAAACCTGATAAGCAGTTTGAATAAGGTTGTTTGTAGAATGAACTAAATAATTCTAAATAGAACTAACTCTAAATAGAACTAAATCACTCACATCTTTTGCCACCTTACTGTCAGGTGGTCCTTCTAACAGTTGCCTCCTGCGACCTTTGGTGCCCTCTGTTATTACAGTGGAGCCACTTGATTTGGAGCTTGCAGACTCCACCGATGACAAAGACCCATGATCTGAGCAGAAGGTGGCCTCAAAGACCTCGTTCTCAGCTAAGGGAACAGGAAGAGATGTTGAGCAACCTCGTTGCAGTGGCATGACACTAGGTTTGGTGATCTGCAGATGCGCAAATATGAACTTTCGCAGCTGTACCAACAGTAACATCATGGTTTCTTGTCCTACTGCTAAATATATTTTGTGCACTCCTTCAGATAAGAGTTTGCTAAATGCTCTAAATGTAAATGCAATGAAAGGGGCTTGTTCCTTACCAGAGTCCTCAGTGACCACCTTGAATGAGACAGCAGCATATCTCACTAGTTCATCGAAAATATCAGCTGCCACATCAACTCCTGAGGAGTCTTTAAGGTCCACATTAGTTCCGTCTGGCAAGTTGAATTTAGCTGAAACTGAGACAAAAACTATTACTCACACCAACAGGACTAAACATGCAAATCAGCAATGCCTTACGGGCATTGGCTATCTTTCAGCTTTCATCCCATCAGCTTACTGAGAAAAATACCCATTTACCTTCTTGAATGAATTCTAAGTAATCGTAGCTGTCATCCTTCATTGGTATTCCTACCCATTTCAAGACTCCCTTGCACTCCACGTGAACCAGCATTTCTTTAAAATAAAGCACAAAGATGATTATTAGCAACCTAGCCTGTCTTCATTTTGTTTACTGATGATTGTGATAACAGGTGTGTCGAGACTAGGGTTGACACCTTGTGGTCATTACTCGATTAGTTGGCAGCCCTGCTTTTGGTCAGAGGACAACTTTTCTCGTTATGAAACGAGAATTTGATTATTTTGAGGGCGAGAAGGACTGATTAGGTTTAGTTCTATGTTTGGAAAAAAATATGAATAAAAATAATTTTAATCTACATTTGTCTCTTAATAATTGTATGGCAAAACAACCATATAGATTTTAGGAAAATTGCACATCTATATGCGGTGATGTGTGCTTTGAGCCAATTCAAGACTATGGTAGTTAGCATACACGTTTTCAACATATCGGCTTGAAGCGACCACGAGACATTAGCCAAATAACTGTGTTAGCAATACAATAACGTTACCCGCTCCAAACATTGAATAGAACTGCCTAGGCCACGTAAATAAGTTGCCGTTAAAACAGTAAGTTCATTATCAAGGAGTTCAATACAGTTGATTAAAGTTAACACAGCTAACGTTACCCAACGGATGTAACGTTATCAAACAATTTCGTCCTGGCTTGAATTAGAGCGGCTACGGGTTGTCCGTAAACTGACGTTACCTATTAAATTCAATACAAAACAGACGGTTCCAACTTCTGATCTAAATAAAAATGATAAAGAAATGTCATGCTTTTTGTCATCTTTGATTAACAAAAGTTTTGCTTACCTTACCTTATGAAAGAGCCGTCCGTCCTCGTGGCATTAAAGAAAATGACCTGGTGCAAAATTCTCGAACGTTATGTGGGGGGATTGGCTCTGTCTGATCTACCCCAATCAGTGCTGAATTTAACACCAACAGCGAACACTGTCGACAAAAAACACGGAGATTTGTTAATTGAAATGGCGCCAATCTGTTGGCGAGTAGCATAGCATATGTAACAAGTCTTTAGTTAGCTAACTTGCTTAGCTAGTTCGAACACTGTAAATTTCTACTTTAAACCCTGATATAACTTGCATTACATAGTAACTGTGCTTTTTCTAAAGTACAGTATGTTGCAAATTAGACAGTAATTTTACCACTCCTGCCCTGGATGGAATTAACGTCGTTAGAGCTGTTGCTCTAGTTCAGTGAGCTAGCGTTATTTCGTGCAATACAAAACAGACGGTTTCAACTTAAATAAGCATTTTGTCAAGCAAATATCATGCGTGCAATTAACAAGAGAGTCTGGCTTACCTTGAGACAAAATGTACAGTCTAAATCCGCCTGCCGACTCCGATGATTGGAAACTTTGAGAACGTTACGTGAGGGCGCGGCCTAATCAGTGTAAAATTAAACACCGACGAAGAACACTCTGATTTGACATCGTAACTGAGTAACAGGCAACACTGGCGATGCTATTTTATAACGATGTGGTGTTATAACAACACCAACACTCTCTATTCAACACCCTCCCTACAATTTCAACACTCATATATTTGCTGTGTACAGACATTTACTCATATGTAGCTATTCGATTTAGTCTATTTAGTTAGATGCTTATAGTCTAATATATTATTAAAGCCATAGGATAAATCTGATGCAGCATAGCCCAATGGTTCTGCCAGTTTGGTATACTTGCAAACCCCCTTGTGCGCACCGCACCCTTGACTTTGCACCAGGCCTAGCCCTAGCTCTAACCTAACCCTAACCCATTAAAGCGCATTGACATATGACATTGTTTGTTTGAGCCTTCTGTAATTTAGGCAGCGACCACAGGGATGTTCATGTTTACAATCATCCGTAAAGACAATCAATTGGAGAAAACTCCAAAGAAACTTTCTGAGTTTGAATAGACCTTGGTGATTCAGAACAACAATGTCAGGGTCAATGGCGCATTAATCCTTTTTTTAATCTGGCAATGGAAAATTGTACGCTATCATATAGGCCTACTGTAGGCTATAGTTTCTCCAGGAAGAGAGTTGCACACGTGCATTTTTATTTAGTATCTTCTAACAAATAGAACAGATTTAATTTAACGCGACTTCTTCAGCATATTCTAGATTTGCAGTCTGCATTCATCAGGTGGATCAGGCGCATCTGTTGTCGCGTCAACCGCGTCAATTGCGCCCCCACCCCCAGCTATATTTGCCATCCGCTTCAGAACCATGGTCAGTTCCCGTACAGCCCATGATTCCAGACGTAGCTTTATTCAGCAGGGAAGTGACCAACAGCTTTTTTTATTTACTAGTCGCACTGAGAGGAATTGAAAGTCGATGGAAGTGGTCCTGAAAAGCTTTTTATCTCCGGTTTTCATTCGACCCCTCCCCTCTCAACATCTCTAGCAAATCCTCGGCAGTGACAGGAGAGTTGGAACGCTGAACACACGTAAGCAACTAAAACATCGTTGTTTGTCGAGATTAATTGCAATCTTTCCCTGCAAACTGTTTTTACCACAGAATCAGTTGGAAGCTGTCGCCTTTTCGCGTCTTTCATCCACTGTGATTTCCTTCTTTCTAGTTTATTGGGATTTAATCCCACTTTTCACCCACTGGCGTTGCCAACGCAACACAGGCAGCTTGTCTGAACGCTGTCGGTGTTGAATACGTTTGGTTGGCACAGCAATTAACTGCTCACAGGATCTTTCCACCGTTTTAGTCTAAGTCCAAAAATACCAACATGTTGGACCCATCTTCCAGCGAGGAGGAAACGGATGAGGTGGTGGAAGTGGAACGCAAAGAGGTGACGGCACCAAAGACCGCTGGAGCTCGGGTGTCACCCAATCGAGCTACCGAGAGCCCGAGTGGACTCCAGCCCTCAGTCAGAGGGAGCAGCGCCCGTCCCTCTAGCCCCAGCCCCTCAGTGGCGAGCGATAAAGAGAAAGATGACCTGGAAAAGATGCAAAAGGAGGAAGAGGAAAGAAAAAAGAGGCTCCAACTCTATGTATTTGTAATGCGCTGCATTGCATACCCATTTAACGCCAAACAGCCTACTGACATGGCAAGGCGACAGCAGAAGGTAAGAAAAAAACATGTTAAGAAGAAACCCATGGTGACCATTAAATTTTGATAATTTAATATGCTTCTATGCTTAGCCTCCAGGCATAACTCCACTCAAACACATAGGCTAGTCTACACAAACATCTCCAACTTTAGTCAGAGACACTCTTACAAATGCATGGAAGGTTTTAATAATATTCGATTACTGTGACTAATCACCCAAGGGGAAACACCCAAGCAGCATATCCAATATAACATCATGTCAGAATGTGGGCTGTATTTCAATTCCAATCGAACAGCTTCGTTATTGCACATCATCTAGTCTGTTCAATGAGCACTGGTCTACCATTATCCAAGAAAGAAATTTCTTTTTCTCTCTCAGGCTATTTCAAATCTTAAGTGGTGGATTGTTTTTAGACATGGTACAAATTATTTAATATGGCAGTAGCCAAAGGGCAGCAAATGTCCAACATCCCTTGGCCTTGGCTTTTTGTTCAGTGGCGGACCTGCCTAACCTCGCCTGTCTGTGGCTCTCTTTAGTGACAATGGCATAATTGCCTGACTGAGCAGACAAGCATCGCTCTTGCTCCCATCCTCCCATTCCCTTATACTTCTAGAATCCACTGTTTCACTGCAAGAACATCCTTAAATACCAGAATAAGGACTTTTCTCTGACCAGAAGTTTATTTTGGCAAAGTCTAGTGTTTGGGTTGGCCACATCAGTGCAATAAGTTTGAGTTGCGACTGTACATCTTTGACACAAATTGATTTTATTATTAAATGGTTGACCACACGTCATTAGTAGTGGATACATATCTAGTTTACCAAAGTATTAGTTTTGTTACTTAACTATCTGCCGAGCAATATATGAATATAGCCTTGCTCTTACCAGAGAAACTCCAATCAGAGCATTTGTAAGAGTACTCATTTACATTTTGATTGATGTTTTTGTGCATGATAAATGAATCATCTCAGGAAGAAAATGGGTAAATTAATGGCAGACTCTCATTTTGTGCTTTTAATTAATATTTGTACTGAAATGAAGGACCTTGAGTTATAGAATCTTTTCTAAATTGCATTCATTATATGCACTCTTGTGACAGAACAGCTGCTTTGATGAGAGGGGAAAAAGTTACACCAGGGATTGGAAAAGCCATCATCTGCACCAATTGTAGCTGATAAAAGGCTGGCCACTTTGACCTAGAACAGAAACACATGTACTGGTAGAGTTCCAGCAACAGCAGTAAACATGAAGGCACCATTCTGTGCACAGGACACAGGACACCAAAAAGCAATAACAGCATGAGAACATGGAGCCAATTTATTGGAGACTCTATTGTTCCCTACTAATGTCTCCTCAATGGTCTTTCTGTGTTTTTATATTGTCAGAACCTACAGAAAGACTGTTACATAGAAAGATGAAATGACTCAGCCTCTAATACACAGGGAATCCATTGCCACAACATAAGAAATTGAACAGTGCATCATACTGTGTGTTGATTGGGGTAGTTTTAACATAAACGAGACGCTACAAGCCTGTTGATGTATATAACTTAATGTTTACACAGTAAACACAGAGAACACCCCAACTCAAAAACAGCAACAACACGAGTCTCTTGTCATGCCATAGGAAAAACAACAATCTCTTTCAATATTCCCCATAGAAATATTATGAGTATCTTCTTTGCTATACCTGTCACGACTACGCTGCAAAAAATGGATATCCCAAAAATAAGTAAAAATGTACTTAGAGTTAGGTAAAGTTAACTTGGATTAAGCAAATTAATTTGTCAATGGGTTAAGGTAATTTCACTTAACAAGATTTGTTGAAACAAGATGAATATTCCAACATTCACAAGTCTTAGGAAGACAATTTTTCTTATAATAAGAAATCTTAGATATATTGACTTGATACAAGATATTTGTTCTTGCTCAGATTTTAGTTTTTGCAGTGTAAAGAAAATGGAATCAGAATGTTGTTTGGGTGCCTGTGGTTACAGTAGCTATGTGACAGTATCTATCTATGTCTATCTATATCTGTTGGCCAAAGTACCGGGTTATGGGCTAGCTATCTGTGTACACTCTAGTACCTGTGGATCTACGGTGTTCACATACGGACGCCTGCAGGGTAGGATTTCTTATCAGAATCAACATGTTGTGTTTGCTGCACTAAAAAAACAAAAAAACTGTTTGCCTGTCCCTCCTGGGGTTGCATGATGAAACCCACCAGACAATATGGTGATGGTCCTGCTGGGATTCATAAGGGGCTGGTCTCCTAGTGCTTTTTGCAAAATTGAGAGGCTAGTAGCAACTTCATTGGCATACAATTATAAGGTTACAGTGCAGCAAATATGGTAAATGGACTGCATTTATATAGCGCTTTTCAACCGGAATGGAACAAAGTGCTTTACAATGTCGCCTCTTATTCACCCATTCACACACACAGATGGTGGCAGAGCTGCCATGCAAGGCGCTGTCCTGCACATTGGGAGCACCTCGGGGTGCAGTGTCTTGCTCAAGGACACGTCGACACCTGGACAGGTGGAGCTGGGGATCGAACTGTCAACCCTTGGATCAGTGGACGACCCGCTCTACCTCCTGAGCCACAGCCACCCGAATAGCGCAGGATTTCAAAGAAGAGAGTAAAACGTGAGAGCGGAAGACATCATTTCAACTCAGGTCATAAAGGCTAGAGTTCAAATGTTTTTTTCCCTGGCAAGATGGAAGAGAAGAAGCTCTGATTGAATATTGGGACTCAGCATGTGTGTTTGTTTTATCACAGTCTGGTACACGTTGGTCCATGATGGCCCACTAGTATGGCATGTACCCTAAGACTGGGACGGGAGTCTTTGTAATTACTTGGCATGTTGATCCTTAACAAGTGAGCGTTGTCTGACCCGTGCGTGACCTGGATTAAATCATTTGTTTCCCTTGGGTGATCCCCCACCCATCCATCACATCCTCTTTCAGACCCTCCGACCATGGAATTCAGTGGAAAACTATGAGAAATAGGGCATTGTGGAACACCCTTGGTAACAGGGAGGAAGTTAACCTACGTGTATACGTATTTGTTTAAGTTTGGATCCTTGCTCATTCTGGGTATGATTGTCAGGGGTAAGTGGGGAGATTGGGCTGTATACGTACGTACGTGTGTGTGTGTGTGTACACTGTGTATGTGTGCGTGTGTCAGCACATGTGTGTGTCTGTGTGTGTGTGAGAGAGAGAGAGAGAGAGAGAGAGAGAGAGAGAGAGAGAGAGAGAGAGAGAGAGAGAGAGAGAGAGAGAGAGACAGAGAGAGAGAGAGAGAGAGAGAAAGAGAGAGAGAGAAAGAGAATCTGATGTGTCAGTCTGTGTTTAGGTCACACACTCCTCCTTGCACGCGCGCTCTCTCACAGACTCGCCAGTCGGATGATAAGTGGGTGGCATTGCACCAGGCTAGACTGTGACTCTTTGTGGGCTCAAAGGATAAAGAGCAAACTGGCTTCACTTTCCAGTATTTCTTTCTGCTTATTTATGCAATTACATACAATTGGTTTGGGTTTCTGCTTCGGTGGTTTTGTGCGTTTGAACACGCATATTGTTTTTACTCTGTCTGACAGGAAACATATTTTCTAATTAAACTTCATACCCTCAAGGCCCTTGGTTAAATATGAAATATGATAACTGGCACACATACTTGTATGGACGCAAATTGTATTGAATGTTGAACGTGAAAAGCAAGCCAATTAGTTCGACCCAGGCATTTGATGGACATAGGTGCTGTTATGGTAACATGTGGATAAGGACTGCACGCCTGAAAATGGCACACATACAGAAGAAACTAGACAGGTAGACAGAGACCTTTAACATTCACACTAATGAAAGTCTATTGACGGAAACGTAGGTAATTGAATATGCAGTGGGGTGTTTTTCTTTTTGCCGGAATGCGGGCGTGGCTTTCGTTTCAGTGCACTGTGTTACGGTAATAGCCGTCCTCCTCCCTCTTTGTCTTGCCTTTGTGGTTCTTGTGTTTGCAATCATGCCTGAGGGAGTAATGTGTCCAGGTAAGGCGGGGGGATACAGTCAAAGACAATCAGGCCATCTGGTCTCCTGCTTTTTTTCAACACAATGAGGGCCCTGATGAATCCAATTCAACATCTCTCCATCTCCGCTCCTCTCCTCTCCTCCTCCGCTCTCCTTCTCAACGTTTGCTTTTTTCCCCTTCTGTTTCTCTCAGGCTGTTTGAGACAGCTTCTCACACTGTTACTCACGTATCTTTTTGTTTGTTCTTGTCTAATCTTTCCTTCTTTTCTACTGGTATCCTCCCTCTATCTGGTCACACCTGTAACTCTGTGATTTTTGGAAAAGTGTCTTACATCATATCTAGCTCACATGCCCTGTCACACCCTGTCTGTCTCTCTCTCTCTCTCTCTCTCTCTCTCTCTCTCTCTCTCTCTCTCTCTCTCTCTCTCTCTCTCTCTCTCTCTGTTCTATCTCTCTCTTTCATTTTCTCGTTCTCTCTTAATTTCTCTCCCTCTCTTGTCTTGCTGTCCTGGCTGCTATTTAGAAAGTCAATAATCTGTCTAAGAGTCTTTCCAGCCTAGCATTGCTTTGTACAGCCAAACTCTTTTATACTATTCATAGTGAGAATCACAAAACAGTCTGCTCCACTTCTTAAGTTAGGTCAATCTGTAAGAAAAACACCACATCAAGAAAGCTTTCCCATCCTATAACTCTAGATACGCAAGTTACTCCAAAACAGTCTTGACTGATTGTGCTATATTAGACTATACAAAGAAAAAAAACATGTAGAATAAGCCAAACATTTACCCAACCTATCTTGCTCCCAATTGACCTCAATTTATTACAAACCTCATCTCTCCGTTCAGTGATCGGATTCAGGGAAGGAAGAAAAAAACATGCAGACGGAGATAACGAGATAGTAATGACCTGCCCCTGAATGCTATACGCTACCCAAGAGAGCCCACACCTGTGGTTTACTCGCTTAACCAGGTTGTGAAATGGCGGCGTAGCGAGTTGTATTTTCTGTCTGCTATTTAAGTCCGTTTCGTAGAAATTACCCTATTAACAGGTCCCTGTGGGGTCCCTTTTAAATTAGGCCCCAACACCTGGAGAGCTCATTGTTCAAAAAGCCCACAGATGGAGAGAAAAATAGATAAAATCCTATCATGTATATATCATGTCAAGGTGTAATTGTGAGGTTTTTGGAGTTAGGGACTATGTAGGTAAGTCAGTGCATCCCTGTCATGGTTCCCTGGCTATGGGGCAGTGCTACTGCTAGAGCCAAAGGGATTTTAACATTGCGGCAGAAGGTGGCGATGGACTGTCCTGATGTTCAAGGGCGATGCCAAATACACTCAGAGTGCCATTGACTTTCCATCTTTTTCTGAATTAATACTGGATATTTGTGTTGGTCAGAGGGAAAATCCTCTTGCATGACCTTCCTCTTTCTAAATACAATGAAAAACGGGAGACTAATATGTCATAAAAGGTAACAATTGCGTGTCTTGGTAAACACAACTTAGAGTTTAGACAACAGGGCCGTTCTTTGATATGAAAATAGAACACCATGTTTTTGTTTGTGGCAGTGGCTCACTCTCTGCCTACACCCACTTATCGTTTGTGCATGTGCGCGGCGTCTGTGTGTTTGTTTGTGAGCGTGTTTGTCTTTAAAAATTATTCAATATTTTCTGCATAATTCAAGATCACGATGATAATAAGGAGGTGAACCTTGTTGTGATAAAGTTCCCATAAAGTTCCCATGGCACCATACGCACACACGCAGACACACACACACACACACACACACACACAGTCACACACACGTAAACACACACACATTCAGACATACATGCCTAAAACAAGCACAACACAAAGGCAGTAAGTAGCAGTAAGCATAGTCAGTTTAGCCTCAGCGTCTGACCATTTCTAACTGCATTGGCACCTGGATCCCCACTTCACGCACACACACAGGGCAAGGGCCGGCGATGGACGGAGAGAGCGAGCACACTCGGCGCCATATGACCGTGTGAAGGTTCACCTGCCTAGAAATCTGTTCATGATGGGGGTAAGGAGCCCTTGCCCTTGCCCCTTGCTCGGAGACCCTCTGTGCACCACTGTCTCCAGCTACAGTGCTATGGTAGAGGAGGTAAATAGCTTTTGTCCTTTTAAAGGGCAGAGTAGAGAGGTGGCGATACTTTTTTTTGTGAGATAATGGATCATCTTTTCCCAGTAAATGGATAATTAAACATTATATTAACTGATATTAGGCATTGAAATCAAATGACACACTGATGTGGTAGGAGAGATGGGAAAATAGAGTAACCCAAAAAAATAACAACAACCACCACAGTTGTGTTTTTCCAAAAGTGTCCTGTACGGATGCGCTGAGGAGCCTTGACTTTACTATGCAATCACTGATGTGGCATGATCACATTAGTCAAGGCTTGGCTGTTGAACAGTTATTTTACTACATCCTGTCATGGCAAGTCAACAAATAGCATTCCTAAAAGTACAATACTCATTTTCTATTTTCATTTGAAACTGCCACTTATTTTCTTGCTTATAGAAAATGCTAAACTATATCTGTTTCGCCGTTTGATTTTCTTATACAGTTCCTTTGTCAGTTGAGACCAGAAAGCTGTTCACTGAAGTGAAAATGAAAGAAGAGAGTGGAGGAGAAGACGCATGTATCTATTATGTGTGTGTGTGTGTGTGTGTGTGTGTGTGTGTGTGTGTGTGTGTGTGTACAGTACAAGCACCTACCACTGCCCTGGTTTTAAAGGAGAGCCTGTGAGCGAGTGTGTCAGGGGGGTTGTGCATATCCACACACATATTGTTAGGCTGTACACAGGGGTGTGTTTCTAAATATAAAATGTTTGTGCAAGCGCGTGCTGGCCAGATGAGCGTTTTCTCTCTATCCTTTTGTTGGCAGTGTGTAATATGGGATTACACATCCATTTCATGTCTTACTGGGGTTATGTAATGGTGGTGGGCAGCCCTTTCTAATGCCCGGTAAAGGCAGAGCTCAGCAGAAGAGTTTACGTACTTGCTTGGCGGCGTCGGCGAGTGAGTCATTATTTGCATGTGTGTTCGTGTTTTGTATACGCTTGCACTTGTCAAAAAGGGAGAGATAGAGAAAAAGAGAGAGAAAGAGGGGGGAACAAGATATCAAACCGTGACAGACAAGTCCCCCCCCCCCCCTTTCCTTTCGAGGACAGTGTGTGGCCAGTTGGCCACATATTCAAAAAGCCCTAATGGGAAGTAAATGGCGCTCCTGTGTTAGTGATTAGCTTGATATGATGTCCTGGCACATCACTGCAGCAGAGCTCCTTGTGGCTAGGCAAAGGCTAAGTCAGGGCCAGAGACAGCCAACTGCCAAAACCCACTGATTAATCCATATCTAGAGGAAAAAAATCAAAGAAGGGAAAGAGAGAGAGGGAGCAATGCAGAGTGGACTATGGCGTAATTACAAAATGTGCTGACGTTATTACCAGAAAATTTAAGAATTAGTACTAAAGGTGTCATTTTGCATTGGCTTTTTTTTTATAGACAATTAAAGCCTTAAGGAGCAATGTACTTTTTATTTCATTCTGTTCTTCATCTTCCTTCTGGCTGTTTATGTAAAATTTAACAAACATCTTTCCCCCTAATGTGTGCCATTAAGGCAGAGTCCTACCCTGACAGAGGAACATTTAGTTTAGAACCAACGCTATTCAACACAGCATGTCAGTCACTACTGCATTGGAATGGTACTTAGCATCGAGTGAGAGGGAAGCAGATATACACAGACAGAGAAACACACACGCTGCGTCTCAATACCCATACCGCCATACTCTATAGTACGCCAGAAAACGATGTAGTACGCCCCATTCATCGTATGTCAAATGCAGTATGCCAGAAATTCATGCAAGAGTGCATACTTTGCAAGTGCAGCTGAAGTACCTACTAAAAGAGAAAAGTAGTAGTATGTGATTTGAGATGCATATTTCTTATGTTTGGTAAGTCGATAAAGAGGCGTCAACCTCCCCGGTGTAGTAGGTTGTTGTTTGTGACAAAATGCGACACAATTGGCACATACTGTACATGCTAATGTGAGTAATTTGTTTTGGATTAAAATGTTTGGGTCTATTTGTGTGTGTGTATATACAGTATGTTTGCCACCAGCACCCTGACTTCAGCTCTCATAGTAATACAATGTGCAAACGAGACAGCTGAAGAAATAAGGTTATATTTTATTGTTGTTGCATGTGTGAGTGAGTGAATAAGAATTACATAGAGAAAGAGAGCAAGAGAGTGTGAGAGAGTGAACGAGAGAGGGAGATGGACAGAGGGAAAGAGTAAAAGCGAGAGTGAGATAACACAGAAAAGACATCGACATTGTGGAAACAAAACTGCATTCCTCTCCTCCGTTTAAGCCTCTTTCATATATGGCACACAGTTGCTGTGGAATTATGAAGTCGTGAGTATAGTGACAAACATTGATATTTGAAGAAACCCAAACGAGAGCTGTCAGAGCCAACTGCACAGGAGAGAGTTATCTGCTAAGGACCAGTCTCCCAGAGGACCAGGCCTCTTTGTCATCTGTCCGCCCCCACACACACTGCTCGCCGTGTGGGGGGAAACACTGCACAGCGCCCTGGGGACATAAAAGGACCTGGGTGGGCTCATACACAAGCACACACTCATGCACACACACACACACACACACACACACACACACACACACACACACACACACACACACACACACACACACACACATACACTCCCACTAACACACATTCAAAGATGCTATGCACGTGCAGATAAACACACTCGTGGTCATGTTTTTGGTGCCCGTTAACTCGCACACACACGTGTGGACACACGTATACATGCAACCCACACACAGCCTAGCAGTCATCTGGCTCTGGGTGGATATGGCCAAGTTTAATATATCAACAATAGTGTGGAAGAACACGAAGGAGGCAAAATAAAACTGTGGTGTGAACAATTCATCCATAGGGACCCCTTATACTCATTTATAGCCAAATGAATTATACTTTGAGCTTTCTCAGAACAGAATGGTATCTCTCATGGCTGCCGACATTATAGAGTACTGTTTAGGGTGGCCATCAGTTTGGCTGTTGGTCAGACAGTTCGGTTTTGATACAATGTTTTTGTCTACCAGGGTAGCCTTGAGCCGGATGCTCATTGGTACTCATTTTGAGATCATCTCTGTTTTGTACATAGGCTATGTGTATTCCCTTAAGACTTGTGTGGTCTAAGAATTGATTGGCTGAAAGTGTTAAAAATATGGTGATATTTACATACCAATAAAACATTGGTTATAACCAGATTAGCCACATGCTAGCACAGACAAGCACAAAAGCAACAACGAAGCTGCAGGTGCCTCTTCACTTTTATTGTTGGACAATGTGGTGAGTACACTACTATTGTGTTTACAATTTCATAAGAAATCGAAATAGAGGGAAAATAGCATTATCATTCATAGGGTCAGGAAGTAAAATAAAAATATTTTTTCAATCATGCATTTTTTAGTGCAAAGTGTCCTCCAATTTGGTGTTGCAGAAATGGCCACCCTAGTACTGCTGCGTTAGCTACATATGCTCTTGAAACATTCACATCAGACGTGAGTGCAATAACTCACACACACACACACACACACACACACACACACACACACACACACACACACACACAAATACACACTCTTGTGATGAACTTTGTAGATCATAGGAACCCTTTCTCAATTACTGCCAGGCCTGTAAAGGCCCACACATGATTTAATATTTGGCTGCGGACTCCTTGTGTTTGTGTGTGTGTGTGTGTGTGTATGTGTGTGTGTGTGTGTGTTTGTGGTATATCTATTCAGGGGTCTGTTACAGTGAATAACTCTCTGGCCAGCTGGTCGACTAGAACAGTCGTTCGAGGGAATATTCTATCCTGTGCCAAAGATGATTCAATTGATGCCATTGGAGCGAGAGCTAGCAGCATTATATAAACCCTCCCTCGTACTGTCTTTGCTTGTACGCCTGCTCGCAAGCTTTGAGGCTCACAGCTAGCCCGCTAGCTAACTGTAAGACTACAAAGCCTCAATTACTCTGCCTGATGCTAGCGAGACTAGGGGGCTACAGTTCACTGGCTGTAATAGACTGAGTCAACGCTGTACTTGTTTGTGAGCCTACATGAATGAACGTGAAGATGCTCCTACTCACAGAACAGATAAATACAATTCTAACAAAGGTTTACCATGATGGGTTTGAAAATGCACTGTGATCTGTGTGAGGCGTTCAACTTTTAACCTAAACCCCTTTGTTACCCAAATGAATAGTTATCCCTGTGTATGTTTACCTGTATTACTGTAACTAGCCTACTGTGAGTCATGTCTTAGTACAGTTGAGCAGTTGAGAAGTTTGAACGTTGATCTCCATGTTCAGTGGACTACCTCATACTACAATGAATTTCCATAGAGGAGACCAACACTTAAATAAGGCTTTTTACTTTTGGAAACGTGTATATCGTGGTGGTTTTAATCTAAATTAAGTGTGTTAGAAAAATTCCAGAACCCTAAAGCTGTGCTAGGCGTCTGTGCAGTCTGTAAATGTTTGTCAAATCTGTAGATCGCCGCCGTTCCATTCTGTTCGTGAATGGATCCCCGTCGTAGCAACAATAGCCTGCGCCAATTAGACCAGGGACAACAACACTTGAGTCAGCCCATGTTCTTGTGCCACTCTGTTCAGTTCCTCTACTTTAGCTCTCGCTCTCCCACGGGGGGAGCGGTGAAAGCCTGAAGGAGGGAGAACGTGTCACGGTTCGTCCCGGAACACAGTGGCATACCGTACCGCGCTGATGCCGATTGGCCGACTCGTCTGCTAATGCGGCCGTATGGAACATCTGCCCATCCCCCTTCCGCAGCCTCATCTCCCTGGCTATCAGTTCTCCTCCCTCCTCCCTCCCCCAGCCCATCCGTCGCCTCCCCTCTAGCCAGGCCCCTTGCTTGCCAGCCGTGACGCCACGAGATGAAGCGCCTGTTGCCTGACGGCTCTCATCGAAGTGGAGGATTTCCAAGGACTTTGCCATTCGGAGGGGAACATATCCCCACACGCGTGCCAGAGCCAAAAGGCGCAGGCACACACACACACACACACACACACACACACACATACTCACGCACACACACACACACACATACGCGTGAGCATACTTTCCTCCTAAATCCTCAGATGTCGTGTCTCTCTTTGCTTGAGTGTGCCTGGATGGGGTTCACAGTGAGGGCCAGTGGTCGGGTGTCTGGAGTGCGGATTACATCACGCCCATATGGGGATACAATGTAGCTGCCGTAGCAGTCCCTGCCCCATCAGATTGGATGGGTGGATAATCTCCGCATCCCGCTGTAGGTTTACAACAGAAGCAGGGTAAAGCAGAGAAACTGAGGGGCAAAATGAAAGTGAACGTATGTGTCAGAGATGTAGCTGTGTGCGCGTGTGTGTGCGTGTGTGTGTGTGTGTGTGTGTGTGTGAAGTGGATTACCAGGTTTTTGGAGGGATTACTGTCGCTCTTCAGACAGTTTAACCCCCGGGCAGCAGGCAGGTGCTTGTGGAGAGCAGGAGCTTTACCTGAACATAAACTCACTAAGGACTGCGTGATGACCCACCAATCTGAGACTGGATGCTGGAACATGGGCAGAGAGAAAGAGACGGAGAGCGACAGAGAGAGAGAGAGAGAGAGAGAGAGTGAGAGAGAGAGAGAGAAACAGGAGGATAAGAGGAATACTTTTGAAGAGTGACAGTAATCCCTTCGTCGTGGCTCTCAGTGGGTCATACACTGATGTGTGGAAAACAAGTCTGGTGCAAAATGGCTGCCGTGGCATCACCCAGGTGGGTGCCACACATTTGGCGACCAAACTGTGAGTCCCCCCGTACAGTGTAAATCGCTCTGAGTATATTAAATTCAATCCATAAATTATGGAATAAGCATACTCTGAAGACTAAACAAGTTTAAGGAAAGGATGACCCCTCCTCCCCCCCATCCTTCCCCCTAAACACAGGCGCTCGCTCACACACACCCAGGAGAGAGAAAATGAAAGTGAGAACAAGGGACTGAGAGAATGGGACAGTGAGAGAGGAAAGTGCAGTGACGGACGGATGATGAACGATGAGGATAAAGGAATATGGGGCCTGTAGAGGTTTGGTGAGGTGAGGTTGTGTGGGGTAGGGTGATGCTCCACACCCATCCATCTCTCTCTGCCTGGTCCTTTTAGACAGCTGTCTTGTCCAGAAAAGAGCTATGGTCCTGCTGGGAACAGTTTCTTACAGAGGTGAGGGCAAGGGCCGGGCAAGCAATATGCTCTGTGTCCACAGCTGATGGATTGGGAGCTCAGTGC